>JBBMOL010000440.1:0-42701 GCA_037954665.1 Laguncularia racemosa
GATGCCAAACACCTAAAGTGGAAACCGCGACCTATTGTCTATAAGTGAGATAAGAACCTTGGTATAATGTGAAGACGCCACAATCGGGATGAAAGACCGATTGATAAGTTAGTTGAACGCCACAGAAATAAAATCCGATAAGTTCTAGTTAGTTCTTGAAGAACCAAGAGAGGAGCCTCTCAAAGATGTTTAATGTTCTAAGATCTATATCCTATTTGTTGTTCTAAACCCTAGGAGCATTTATACTAGGGTTACAATTTGTGAAAATACAAGCCCAAAACGACATCACTTTAATAAGTGCGTAAAAATAACAAAACAAAACATTTTGGCCGGCAGGGGATACACGGCCGTGTACACGGCCGTGTACTTTGGCCGTGTACCTTTCTGTGCAACTTCTGGCAACATACACAATCGTGTACTTCTGGTCGTGTATCTTTCTGTGGATTTGTTTGACTCCATACACGGCTGTGCCTTTTAGCCGTGTGTCTGGCCGTGTATGCTTCTGTGCAATCTTGAGATTCCTACACGGCCGTGCCTTGAAAATACACGCCCTCTTCAACCCGTGTCCGGTGTAACTTGTACAAAAGCAAGGGTCTTCCCATGGTTGTTCCAATCCATTCCAACTTCATGATTGCTCCAATCCTTTCTGGCTTCATGGACAACCTTTATCAACCCATTAAGTGCTTCCTCGAATCATTTCACTCGATTTCTTGCGATCGGTCCAGGCGGCACTTCAAGAGGATCCACATTTCTTCTTCCGACTTGGCTCTCATCATGGATCTCATCAACAGTAGCTAGTTCCAAATCATGCATAGGATAATTTTCTTCATGAGGTCTCAACCATCATGAGGCATATGCTATAACCTTACGATTCTACATTAAGACACATCCCAACCCGTTGCATGATGCATCATTATAAACTATAAAAGGATCACTGTTGTTAAGCAAGGTTAACATAGGGACAATAACCAAACACTGTTTCAACTCTTGAAAGCTTCTTTCCCTTTGATCAGTATAAACAAACTTCTCATTTTACGGGTTAATTGAGTGAAAGGTGTAACAATTCTTGAAAAATCGTTAACAAATTTTCTGTAATATTCAGCTAATCTTAGGAAACTTGTTACTTTAGTTACCATTTCAAGCCTTTTCCGTTCAACTATGGCTTTAATCTATTTTGGATCTACGGAAATTCCTTCTCCTGACACCTTGTGGCCTAGGAAAGAAATTTCTCTTAACCAAAACTCGCATTTTGACATGTTAGAATATAGCTTATCTTCTCTTAAAATTTACAATACCAATCTTAGATCTTCTTCATGTTGTTTAAGTGTTAGGGAATAGATTAAGATATTATCAATAAAGACAATAACGCACTTATCTAGTAATGAATGAAACATTCTGTTCATCAAATCCATAAATGTAGCCGATGTGTTAGTTAATCCAGAAGGCATCACTAAGAATTTGTAATGACCATACCTTATACGAAAAGTTGTTTTAGGTACGTCTTTAGGCCTAATTTTTTTTAATCATAACTATATTCAAATCAAGGTAATCAATGCAGAGTCTTAATGATCCATCTTTCTTCTTAACAAACAAAACAGGGGCTCCCCAAGGTAAAACATTAGGTCTTATGAATCCTTGGTCCAAAAATTCTTGTAATTAAGTTTTTAATTCTCTTAACTCAATAGGAGTCATTCTATATGGTGTCTTAGAAATTGGCTCAGTTCTAGGGATTAAGTCAATAATGGAATCTATCTCCCTTTCTGGTGGTAATCCAAGCCATTCATCGGGAAATTTTTTAACCACATTTATGTTTTCAAGCTCCAAATCATTCTTTTTCTTCTCAAAAGCATAAACTAAACATCCAATTATTTCTTGATGTTCATCTTCAGTAATTATTTCCACATGATCTAATTGTTGTCTTGAGTGGGCCAGTTTTCCTTCAAAAGTTGCCCTATTTCCATCTATGGTATTGAAGGTCACTTCATTTTTTAGGCAATTTACCATAACATGGGCTTTAGACATCTAATTCATTCTTAAGATTATTCCATATTTGTGCATGGGTATCATAATCATGTTTATATTCACAAGATGTCCTTAAATTTTGATTGGATATGATTTAACTACCTCTTATGTTGCCATTATATTCCTAGTTGGAGTTCTAATCCCAAAAGTAGTGGTAACCACTATTATAGGTATCTTTAGAATTCCTACTACCATTTAAGATATAAATGAGTGTGTTTCTCCTATGTTAAATAGAGTATTTATAGGGGTATCATTTATTGGAACACGTCCTATACAGATTATTTAAACAAGATAAATTTTCTATTCTAACCCATTATAAATAAAATAGATGTAGTTAGTTACTTACCTACAACCAAATCAGTATTAGCATATTCATCCTCCAGGGTAGCTAGTTCCATTTCATATTCTCCAACATCAGGGTCTTCCTATTCTCCTTCCATGTTATATACCCTTGTAGTCTTTGTACCTCTAGCACCATTATTTTGTCCATTCTTGTTGTTGTTCAAAGGTGGTTGCTTTCCAACTTCAGGGTTTTGTCTTTTTGGACAATTGGTAGAGAAATGTCTTACTTGTTTACAAATGAAACGAGAGTTTGTGATTCTTTTTGGACGGGTTGTGATGCGGTGATCATTAGATCCATAAAAGAAACATTTGTTTTTAAGTTAGGGACATTCTCTAGGAAAATGCTTTCCATTACACTTCCAACATACAACTTGATGAGGATCATCTAGCACCTAAGACGACGGAACCAAAAACGCAAGATCCATTGCAAGGAATTTTAGGACCAATGACCTGAGCTAGAGTAAAGAGGATGAATGATGCCCTGCAAGGACTAGTAATGGACCTACAAGCCAAGGAATCAAATTACATGAAAGAAGAACTGACACCTATTAATGTGATTCACATTTCCATGGAAGAATGCAAGGATTTGAAGTCTTAGAAAAAGAAATGTTGTGTGTTGAACCAAAAAGGAAAAAGATTTGCAGTTTTTTTGTTTGTTATGTTTTTAGTATTTGCTTTGGTTTGTAATTTAGAATAATTAGTTACTTGTTCAGTTCACGTGAGGATAAGAAAGCAAATTAGATTAGGAAACTTAGGTTTTATATTGTTAAATGTATGCATTATAAAAACCATGTAAGGAGGCCGACACAAGATATCATGATATTATTGAATTAAAAAAAACACCTTTTCATGGAAAGGAAACCCTCTTTTTGTTCTTTTGAAAAAGAACTCTTCCATAGGAATTCTCAACTGAATTGCTAGGAAACCCTTTTGATAACTTAGGTTTCAGTCAACAGGTGTGATTGGGGTCTAGTTATGCCATACTTGTTCAAAACGGTCCTTAGGGTAATTGATTTAAATAGCAATGTTGGGTTCTAAGTTTGAAATACCTAAGGTTCACACATCATTTAGTATCAGAGCTTTGGCATCTTGAATCAAGTAATCTCTATCATTTTGTTATTTGTTTGTTATTCAATTTCCATACTCTTGTTCATATCAGAAATTCGTATATAAAAAAAATCTTGTTTTGGTCACAAAAACCATTAGAGACCAACAACATATAACTTTAGTTTAGCCATTGGAATTCAATTGTGCTCCAATTCTTAGTTCCTCTTGAAAGAAAAACGTACAAAAAAAAATCCCAATTCGGTTGCGGAAGAAATCCAGGAACCAAAATCTCTAAAAGAAAATTTAGTTTTGGAAAGTTACAATTCAATTTCCAAATACACTTTCCAATTCCAACTGTAGCATATATCTTATGCTTTCTAAATTATGCATCCGAATTACATTCCATAATCCTTATTAGATTCGGTGCAAAATTGTTATCTTTTTTAATTACCTGCAAAGGAATTGTTTGGTTTGTTTCCGAGTTCATGGTATGTCTTAGTTATTGAAGATTACTTCTAATTCTCAATTGTCACCATAATTCAAAAAAAAAAAAAAAAAACAAGGGAATCAATTAGGTGTTGACTCAGTGAATTATGTTAATAAGTTTCTAATCCGAGCTCCTAGCAAAGGATTATGAAAGCGGGTTGTGAGAACATAATTGTAAGAGACATAAACGAGTGAATTGTGAGTATATTACTATTTGAGAACAATATACGAGTGAGTGTGAGGAATATATTTTTTACTTATGAACTTAATTTATTGTTACTTATAGAAATATATCAAGGCGAAACACAAATGGAGGTGAGAATAAGGTGATGCTTGAGGAGTTGATGGGAGAGATGAAAAGGATTTTAACGGGTGAGCTTAAATAGATCCATGAAAGAATGGACAAGATGGAGAGGAGTAAGGAACCGTCTAGCAGTACCACTATTAGGCAAGGAGTAGGTAGACCGATTAGAGGAAGAGTTAAGATAGAAGAAGGTGAGAATTCTGACTTTGGTGAATTCACAACATGAGGGAGAGAGGGAACACTCAAAGGCATGATAGTAACCTGGGTAGCATTAAGATGAAAATCCTAACATTTCAAGGGAAGAATCATCCAGAGTTGTACCTAGAATGGGTGACGAAAATGGATCATGTGTTTGAATGCCATAACTATACTGAGGAAAAGAAGATAAAATTAGTTGCAGTAGAGTTCACAAATTATACTAGTGTATGGTGGGATCAACTAGTGCATAATAGGTGTAGGTATGGAGAGCGACCCGTTAGTACTTGGGAGGAGATGAAGACCATAATGCAAAAACAGTTTATGCCTAGTCACTACCATAAGGATTTACTCAAGAAAGTCCAGGGATTGACACAGGGAACCAAAAGTATAGAGGACTAATATAAGGAGATGGAGATAACTATGATTAGGGCTAGAGTGGAGGAGGATGATGAGGCCACTATGGCTGGATTTATTAATGGTCTGAATCGGGAAATTGCTGATGTGGTCAATTTACACCATTACTTGGATATAGGAGAACTGTTACATAGAGCAATCAAGGTGGAGCGACAATTAAAATATAGGAGTGATTAAAGGTTTGGGTCGACTTCCAAATCTCCATGGAAGTCTAATTGGAAAAGGAACTCCATGGATTCCAAACCTAAAGAGGACGTGAAGGCTAAGAATCTAGTTGCTGCATTTAAGGGAAAAACTGACACTAAACCCCCTTCTAGAACTAGAGATATCAAATGTTTTAGATGTCAGGGATTTGGACAAATTGCATCTCAATGTCTAAATCAAAGAGCTATGATTATTTGTGACAATGGGGATGTAGAGAGCGTGAGCTCTGAGGAAGATGAGGAGTCACCATCATAGGAATATGAGGATGTTGACTTGGAGGGACTCGTGAGTGGTGAGTTGTATGCCACGAGGAGAGTACTTAGTGTACAACCTTAGGATGATGGTGAGAGGATCCAACGTAAGCACATATTTCATACACGATGTCATGTGCAAATTTAAGTATGTAGTCTGATAATCGATAGTGGCAACTACACTAATGTTGCTAGCACCTTACTGGTAGATAAAATGCAGTTGAAAGCTATGAAACATCCAAGACCATATCGATGGTAGTGGTTGAATGAATGTGGGGAGGTAAAGGTAACCAAGCAGGTTCTTATAGCCTTTTCTAGAGGGAATTATAAAGATGAAGTCATGTGTGATGTGGTACCTATGCAAGCTAGTCACCTATTGTTAGGGTAGCCCTAGCAATTTGATAGGAAAATTACATATGATGGGTATAAAAACCAATATTCTTTTGTGCTAAACAAAAGGAAAGTGGTTCTCACACCACAAAAACCATGGGAAGGTTGTGAGGATCAAGTGAGGATTGCAAAAGAATTTCGAGAGAAACACTTAAGTGTACGAGAGAAGAGTGAATAGAAAAAGAAGAAGAGTGAAAAACAAATACTAATGAGTAAAGAGGGAAAAGACGCTCAAACATAGAAAGCAGAGAGCATGGCAAGAAAAGGTGAGGTTAAGAGTGCAATGTTAGCGAGGGAACAACTACTTGTACTTATGTACAAGGATGTTTATTTTACATATACTGACACTAAGTCTTCATTGCCTAGTATGGTATTTTTTCTTGGTTTTGTTACAAGTACAGATGGGATAGCAGTGGATGAGGAGAAAATGGAGGCGATCCAGGAGTGGCCAATACCAAAGGGACGTGTTAAGACCGTGTTTCATCCAGGAGAAGGGGTTTGGGTACAATTGAGAAAGGAAAGATTTACAGAGCAGAGGAAGTCCAAATTACATCTAAGGGGCGATGGACCTTTCCAAGTAGTGGAGCAAATAAACGATAATGGTTACACGATAGATTTGCCAACCCACTATGGTAATGTAAGTGCCACATTTAATGTTTCTAATCTTACTTTTTATGATGCAAGTGATTCAACGATGAATCTTTTCGAGGAAGGAGGGAATGATGAGGATCATCTAGCACCTAAGAAGACAGAACCAAAAACGCAAGATCCATTGCAAGGAATTAGAGGACTAATGACTCGAGCTAGAGCAAAGAGGATGAATGATGCCCTACAAAGACTAGTCATGGACCTACAAGCTAAGGAATCAAATTACATGAAAGGAGAACCGACACCTATTAATGTGATTCACATTTCCATGGAAGAATGCAAGGATTTGAAGTCTTAGAAAAAGAAATGTTATGTGTTGAATCGAAAAGGAAAAAGATTTGCGGGTTTTTTGTTTGTTATGTTTTTAGTATTTTCTTTGGTTTGTAATTTAGAATAATTAGTAACTTATTTGGTTCACGTGAGGATAAGGAAGAAAATTAGATTAGGAAACTTAGGTTTTATATTGTTACATGTACGCATTATAAAAACCGTGTAAGGAGGCCAGCACAAGATATCATGATATTATTGAATTAAAACAAAATCCTTTTTGTGGAAACAAAACCCTCTTTTTGTTCTTTCGCAAAAGAACTCTTCCATAGGAATTCTTAACCGAATTGCTAGAAAACCCTTTTAATAACTTAAGTTTCAATCAACAGGTGTGATTAAGATCTAGTTACGCCATACTTGTTCGAAACGGTGTTTAGGGTAATTGATTCATATAGTGACGTTGGGTTCTAGGTTTGAAATACCTAGGGTTCACGCATCACAACTCTTTATCCACTTACTGTTTTATGCTTATAGGGGTGGAAGTAAATTGATAAAAGGGTTTCTTCCCTCGAAAATTGGTTTCACTGTCTTCGACATTTCCTTTTCCTAAAATTACTCCTCTTTGCTTAAGTCTATCTTGTTCTCTCTTTTTAGCTCCCTCTAGCACTTGAGCTTTTTCCACCATTCCATTAAAGGTATGAATTTCAAATTCTTCTAATTTTCTCTACATCTCAGTTATAATTCTCCCTTAAAAACTTATTGATCACTATTTTGATAAGATACAGGAGCAAATTGCAACAATCTACTAAACTCAGTTTCATATTGGTGAATGCTTTTATTTCCCTGAGTTATGTAGAGAAATTCACACCTATATTTAGCTCTTAAACTCCTAAAAAAGTAGTTCATAAAAAATTCTCTTTTAAACATGTTCCAAGTGATGGGTTAAGGTAAGGTTCTTTATGATTCCCACCATGTTGTAGCTCTCAATTTTAAAAGATAGGTGTCAAAACTTACTTACAAATGGGTGGTATCTCAAAAGCTTCAAAAGATCTTTCTACTTGGGACAACAAATCTTCCACCTCATATGGTTTCCTAAAAATCCCATCAAAGTATTTGTTACACTTGATAAACTTAGGTAACATGCTCCTTTGAGGTCTAAGTGAGGGTGGCAAAGGTTTAGCATTTTCATGAACTCCAGGTAGGACTTCTTCCATGATTACTGGGAGTGGTGTAGGTTTAGATGGGGGTGAAGGTTGTTGCCTTCGTTCAAATAAATTTCTTATCATTTTAGTCTGCCTTTGTAATACCTCAAGAATTGCATTATCCACGTTAAGTGTAGGGGGTAGATTATCATTCCTTGGTTCTTGGGGTTTAAGAGTTCCACTAGACTCTCCTTGACGCACTCTTCCTCGGATTCTAGGGAGGCTATATACATTAAATATATTATATTAAGTAGTAACAAATAGTGTACTCAAGACTTGCAAATAACAAACTTTATCGTTATATACTAACATAACATCATAGGCATACATGCCCTATCATTACCATCACATCATATTACCTCATGTGAGTCTTTATCTTACCTACTCATATCGGGACCTATACCTGCACATGTCAAACTCATGTAGTTATGTCTTTAAATATTACAAATCATAGGGAGTCAAAGTACTTAAACCTCACCAAACACTCATAAAAAGAAAATACTATATTTAAGGTGTCAACAAAGGACACCACAACTTCTTCATCTTTCTCCCTCTTCATCTACTCCACAACCCATCCTCCCTTCCCATATTCTTGTTCCATCATATTTGGGGGTATAGGAGAAGTGGCACTACTCCCATCATCCGTTCTTTCCTTAGAACTTTTGGTGCAACTATCTTCTTCCTCCTGATTGTTCCCAGGATAGGATGGTCCTACCTTATTTCCATAACCTAAGCCTAAAGAAACTTCTAGAAAACTTGCACCAAAATTTTCCAAGTTCCAATCCAAAAAGGATAAGGTAAGGTTATGGTTGAATGGAGGAGGCACAAAATATCTAAAATAGTCATATGTTGTCTCAAGTTAGGTATATGGAGCGATTTCTACAATTGTAGAAAAAGTAAAGTTTGTTTCTCCCTCCCATGGAGTGATATAAGTTGAGTTAATATTGTAAGTGAGAATCCCCTATGGTTTTAGTCAGGGCTTGGTCTTAATAAAGTCAATAGGCATTGGGTAGAATTATTGGGTTGGATTTAGATATGCCCAAGAAAGTGGTAATGGTTCAGTTTCGACAAGGATAAGGGGATGGGGATTTTCTTATCCTTGCAGAAACATACTTGGATCAAAGGAAGAGAAAGTTTGAGGTGCTGGTGGTGGCTCGACAAATCGGACAAAGCTAGGTTCCAATTAGAGCACTCCTAGCTTATACGTTGGCGATATTATCAAAGAGCATGGTCCACTACTAAGGTTACAAGGGTATGGTAGTTACAGTCTAGCATCTCATGAGCTATTCTCTAGTATTTGATGACTAGGTGTTAACCACACGAGCTCTTGTAACAATGAAACCTTGTGAGGATGTAAGTTATATCCACCTTCATGAGATATTGCTCATATTATACCATTCAAGAAAATTAACTACCAATCTAAATAAATCCTCAAAATAAGAAATTAAATCTACTTGAATAAATGATAAAAATAAAGTCATACTACATATTATAAATAATTTAAAATAAAATAAGATCTATCTGCTAATGAGTTTTGCACCCATAGCATACCTATACTTTATTACTAATTATTCTGACCAAGATATGATTCCTTTAACACCCTTACATTGTTTATGCATTAAAATCCTCGTACTATTTCAATCAATCAATCTATATTACTAAAGGGGATATGGTGGCTTCAATGGCTTCTATAAATATAAAGTGATTGATGTGCCAAGGATCCAATTACAAGTACAAAAGGTCAATTGAAGAGCTAATTAAACAAAGTCCACAAAATGGCGTGATCCCAATTGCCACGTGAACCTTAATTGCATGAAATAAGAACAAAATAAGAACTAATTTCTTACCAGATATTACGCACTAGTTGGAATTAGGATCAACTTGTAATTTGTTGATATTACTCACAAAAAATCTAAGTCCCACTCACCACAACCCTAGAAGAAGTTGATAAGAGTCCTATGAATAGAGAAAAAGCCTCTCTTTTCATGTGAAAATGGCAGCTAAATGTATATCTCTAAAAAGTCCCCTTCTAACCTTACTTTGCAAGTATTTATACTTACTCTAAATAGGGTAAATTTAACAAAACAAAATTACAAGTAAAAAGCAACAAGTGACCGGTTTTAACACCAAAAGAAAATTACAAGTAAACCCATCATAAGTGGTCAACTCTTCACTTCCATGGAACAATTGTTGGATCGGTTCTTTTGATTGATGTAAGTCCATGAATGACCCATAATTAATCCTTAGTGAATTTTACTCGCCGTCCTATAAAACCAATAATTTACCTGCTACAATGCAAAGACAAATTGTTATTAGATAAATAAAATAATATGTGGATATTTGGGCTCCTTTGTTCAATTTCATTTCCCCACTACTAGATCTAGAGGTTTAATTCCCATTAGTGATGCTATAAATAAAAAGGAAAAAAAAAATAAGGGAACTACAATTAGAAGGACTATTATGGGAAATGAAAGGAGATGGAGTAGTCATGGGCGTTGATGGGTGTCGAATCCAACAAAAATAAAACCTACTCCTAGACAATTATATGATTTGCATATAGTGGTGAGTAGGGTCGAATCTACAGGGATTGGTTAAAGATATTTCTATTCAAAGGGCATAAAGATTAAAAGAAAACGAGGGGGGGGTTTTGTTTATGAATCAAAATAAAGTCGAAGCAAGATAATAGAATCGTATATTGATAAAAGCCTAGCCAAAGGAATCAAGATAGTTTAATTCAAGGAATTGATCATCAATGCAAATGTTTTCTATTCTTATTCCTAGATAAACTGGTTATGGTTATTAACAAGCTATAACAACCTATCTCTCCGTACTTCCTCGATAACCAAGAGAAGCTCTTTGATTATTTCTCTTATCGATTAGACAACCCCAGACAAGCGCTTAGGATTTAATCTACCAATAGCATTAAAAACTAGAGAGACCACCAATTCATGCCAGTAGATTATAAGATAACCTATTTAAACATGATCATACACCTCCATAACATGAATTCGATCATCTATTTTATAACCAAACATGTTATTGTGTCACTGAGACTAGAACAATCAAACAATTACAGATTTGACGTGCTAGTTGACAATATATTAACTTGCTAATCGAGTAGAAGAGCTCTATTCATACCAATCAACAAAGATAATAATGACAAAACGATCAGAAGATATATGAATATCCGAAAACAACGAATAGATTAAATATAAGTCAATTAGACCTCACAATTCGTGGAGAATTAAACATCTATGACCCTTTAGCTAGAAAAGTAGCTTAGCTACTCATGCTCATCAACAAAACGAAAATAAAAAGTAGAAACATGATAAACCCGGTTGCCTGCTCTGCCTCCAAGATGATCCAAGGTTCTTCAAGATCCAAAGATTAAAGATTAAAGATTAAAAGTTGCCCTAACCCTCTAGGGTTGGTTCTCTTTATATTGTTAGAGGGATGGCATGTGATCTTTTGCTAACAAGATACAAAAATATCTTTCCTTTTCCAAGTAGATTTCGAGAAGTGAATCTTCGTCTGCCTGGCACGCCCTACCACACGGCCGTGGGTCAAGTCGTGCCTTCCTCTATGCATAATTCACGTATCATCTTCCGTGTCCAGTGTGTACCACGGCTCCACCCACGGCTAGATTTTTAACCATGCCTTCCTCTATGCATGATCTACAAGCTCTTCATCCTTGTCCAGTGTGTACCACGGTGTATGCCACGGCTAGATCCTAGGTCGTGCCTTCCTCTGTCAAAGTTCCAATATTTCTTCTCCTTGGCACGTCTAGCTTCCACCTCGGCTCCAAGCACGGTTTCTCCCACGGCTGCCACCACGGCCGTGCCCTAAGCCGTGTCTCTCTTTCTCCTGCAGTGTGTAGCACGGTTTACCACATGGCCAGATCTCAAACCGTGCCTCCTTCCAGACAGATACTTGCTCATGTGCTTTCCTCCGGTGGTGTAACTCCTTGTCTTGATCCAAGTTGTAGATGACTTCTCTAATTTACTTGAATTAGCATCCTTGACTCCATTTAACCTGATTTATCACCATAATAGTATTAAGTACCATTTCCTTATGATTTCTATAAAATCAATAATGAATTAACACAATTTATACTATAAAGATTAAGTATAAAATGGCTCTATCAAATTCCCCCACACTTAAACTCTTGCTTGTCCTCAAGCAATTGAATCAAATCAATTGAGAAATCTGTCATAGATTATACAAACTTTCTTTTCATCATTCCAAGCATCTATTCATTTGTAATTCATGACTTGTAATTTTAATGTCTACTACTTCAACCAAACTGGTTTCCTGTGATCAAATTACCATGGACAAAATTTAATAGCTAATCTAAACAAAAAAAACTTTAATCCTCATGTTTAGCAAAAGAATTTTTATTCCAAAAGTAAATACTTAATCCACTAAGGAAAAACACCCAATTAAACTTCATTGGATATTATCAAGCATATAATCCTTGCAGTATAAAGTAAAAGCATATGGTATAAGCTCTTTGCTAGATATTCTCCCTTTTATACATCTTTGTTTTATTCAATGAATGTTTACATTCATGTTCTTTTGATTTGTTCAAGCATCTATTTTGATGGGTTTTTGCCCGCTTCTTTTCATGAACTTTTTCCTTTTTCGCCCTTATCGTTATAGTGGGTTCATTGAGTCGGCAACATCCCGAGCTCATTACTCAAGTGACCAGGTTTTGAGATACCCCTACGGACTCTTCCTCACTTTAACATTCAAGTTTGAATACTCTTAACTCAATTAGTTGAATCATTGGAGTAATGGCTATGCTTGATTCTTTTTTTTTTTTTTGACTAAGTGTTATGATTGCTTTACAAACAACTTCAAAGAGTATACAGTAGCTAATATAACCTAGAAGTAAACTTGTTTATTTTTCACTTAGGGACTCGACTTACTCTTAGACTTCCAATTCTAAAGCTAAAGACAAGGTGAATTTGCTTCTTAAAGATTTCACTACTTAATTTTAACCATGTATTCTAATCACAGCAGTGGGTGAGTAAAACATTTGAACAAGTCAATTTCACATTTTGTAGATGCTTATTACAACATTTAGTACAATCTCTAGATTTCATGATAATTTTGAAATTTTTTTGCTTAAAATTGCTTAAGGACAAACATTCAAAGTATGGATCAATTCTCTATTCTCTATATTTTATTATCCTCTCCCCCACACTTAGCTTGAACAATGTCCTCACTGTTTCTAATTCAACACAATTGAAGAGGAATTAACAACTCAAGGAACATTAGAGGATAAGAGAAAGGAAATACTGGTACTTCCCTGGTATTGGAGTTCTCCCCTTAAGCTCTGGAAAGTGTCATCTGATTATGTGTATCCTTGCTGCAGCTGATCCAAAGAGTTCAAAACTACACGAAAATCAAAACAAAACTAAACTAAAACAAAAGCAAAACAAAACTAAAAGTACACGCCCTCTTCAACCCGTGTCCAGTGTGACTTGTATAAGAGCAAGGATCTTCCCATGGTTATTCCAATCCGTTCCAACTTCATAATTGCTCTAATCCTTTTCGGCTTCATGGACAACCTTTATCAACCCGTTAAATGCTTCCTTGAATCGTTTCGCTTGATTTCTTGTGATCGGTCCAGGCGGCACTTCAAGAGGATCCACATTTCTTCTTCCGGCTTGGCTCTCATCATGGATCTCATCATACTCCAAACCCCGAGGTGGCCTGAAATCCCTATTCTGATTTAGGTTGACCCTAAAATTGTCATCCCTTTCTTCCCTGTTTAGAATATGCTCCTCGCCCATCCTTCTATTTAAATTTCCATCTCCCACTACTCTGTTTCGATGAGGGTTTTGTGGAGCTACTCGAGGTGGTGCTGGTTGTTTACCACTGGTGGTTATGGCAAAGTCATCCTATCAACTCTAGTTGCCAGTGTAGCAACTATAGTAGTAAGCTCCTGAAGTTGTTCCTCCAAAGTTCTCCTGCCTGCCACATTACGACTATGACCTCCACCAACCTGGCTATTGGCTTCTTCACCCAATCCCCCATTCACACTGTCATTAGACATATTTGTAGATTCTTGTATGTTGTTCCTCAAAACGATATGATTCAAGGGTACACACTTCCACTACTATACTTCCTTAAACTCCACACAATAGCAACTACAAAAGACAAACAAACAAACCCACTTAATGTTACAATTTTATAATTGCAACTCACGTGTAATACTCTTCTCCACAACAAGCCACAAGTACACGGTGCAACAAATTTAATTTCCACCAGTTCACTCCACGGCAACACACAAGCAACAACAACAATTAAGATGTATCACTTCCACGGCAACAACAAGGTGAATATTGATTACAAGTAGTCTTCAACTTCCACGGCAAATAATGAAGACAAAAGATTAATAAGTAGCTTTCCCAAAATGAATTTTGAATCCCACTATAGGCAGTAACTTTCAATTTGAAATTCAAATAACTTCACTTATTGCAAGCCTTCCTCAATTGGTAACAATGAATTCAAATTCAAATAGCAATCATTAACTCCCACAACTTAATTGCATATGATTTAAATTCAAATAATTCCTTACTAATAAAACTTAATGTAATCTGCAAATTGTACTCCACCAATTCAGAATTACACAATGGAATTCAAAGACAACAAACAACACAACTCCTCACGCCACAAGCTATTTCACGGCAAGAATTGGTAAGTTTTGCAAGTTCAAAAAAATGCTAAAGCAAACTTCACATTGTACTTCTGCTCTTCCACGTAAATTAGTGACCACAAAGTCATATAATAACCTTCCCAAAACAACTCCAACAATCAACAAATCAAATCCCAATCCAAGGTAATTTCGCAATCTCAAACAACAACAATAACACAATTGCGGTATTCACTTGATCAACCCTAATTGATGATCACTTCCATGAAATTGAATACAACCAATTCCCTTCTCTCAACAAGAGCTCTGATACCAAAAAGATGATGTGCCTAAAACCACTTAGAAGCACAATCAAAAGACTTAAGAAAAACTATCTCAAGTCAAGGCAAAATTGGATCCACAAAGGGGCACTTTTCACGTAAACCCTAAAGAAGATATGATCAAATCCAAATATCCAAAGATGTAATTATAATTCCACAATCATAATACCTTCTAACAACCTCTTAATTTCATATAATCCATGCAAATAAACCTCAAATGACAAAAGAAAAACCGTAACAAAAATAATCCCTCTCAAATAGTGAAGAACACGTTTCCTAGGGAAATCTTCAATGATGAACCGAATATAATTGATAAATACTTCAAATAAGTACAAGGATTCATGAACAATAAGATGTATATCTGACCAAGAAATATCTCAATTCAACCCTAGATATGACACACTAGAGAAGAAAAGAAATCACAACAAAATGAAATTATATAACTCACAATTTCAAGATGTTGCACTCGCCACAATTTCAACTCTTGGGATTGAAATTGATAAGAGTTTGGAACCAAGGTATGAACCCTAATTCTCACGTGAAAGGAGGTGTATAATCTGCAAAATGATAAGCTCCTCAAACCCTCTCTTAAGCAAGTATTTATACTTGCTACTCCTAGGGTTAAAAAGTGCTCAAAATTACAAGTTTGCCACTTTTAAGGTGGCTAACCCTAAATGAAAGTTACAAAGAATTAAAAGTGTCCCAAAACCAAAATACAACCAAAATAGTTCAATAAACATTTACAAGATACAAAATAACATAAGTCTTCATGATCCAATGCCTCAGAATAAAGAACAATCGCAGCGAGTCTTTGATTGTTATCCTGAAAAATGTTCTGTGTCCAACTGAAGTTGTAGGACATTTTGGCATCCCATGGAGAAGTATAATTGTACCTGTAAGATTATTCCCAAATTTTATTAGATAAAAAGACATAAAGTAAAATATAGGCAATTTGGTTAATCATCCAAATTGGGTTCTGAAGAGGTTGGCGGTGTCAGAAATTTTCCCATCACAACTCCACAATACACTCACATCGCCACACACACAACACCTCACTTACGGTGTAATTTCAATCACCACTACACATACAACACCTCACTCACAGTGTAACACCCTTCAACTCAATACACACACAACACAAACTCCACCAATTCAATACACACTTATACCGCCACACATACACATAAAACACGGCAACAAATTCAAAATTACACCCTTAATGCAACCTTCTCCACAAACAGTAAGAACAATTCAAATTCAAATAACACTTATTCAATGCTACTCAATGAATTGCTTCAAACTTAAAGAAGGTGTTTGAATTTCAAATATCTTCCTTATCTCCACACAATGCAAATCTGGAATTTATAAACAACAATTGCCCGAAATTACCAACACAATTCACTCTTCTATGTTTCAAACTTTCACTTTTCCTAAATGATCTTCAAGGAACACTCCCTTCTTACTCATGGCAAACTCAAGGAACACAAGCAACCACAAGTTTTCTAAGTCTACTTTAATCAATCAACAAATATAACACAACAACACTGAAATCAAGTACTTGAATTCTGCCTCAACACTTCAGATCAAGAAGTAAAAATTCAAGAACCTTAATTTCAAATGAAGATCACGAAAATTCCCTTCCTCAAACCAATGCTCTGATACCAAAATATGATGTGCCTAAAATCCAAAGCACATGTACACAATCCAATTGGAGAATTCAACAATGCAAAATCCTTAAATTGGCGTAATGAAATGGAATTCCACTTAAGCAAATGACCAAGCGAAATGTGAACTAATAAGTATGTAAAAGCTCAATGGTTAATCACGCAATTTACACTAGGAAGCAATTTCAAAATTGAATTGATCAAAATCTGAAAATTTCATCCAAATCACGTAAACAAAGGTAACCACAAATTGCACCTAGATATGACTCACTAAATACAATTTGCTAACAACAAATGGAAGATTGATATTACTCACAATCTACATTTATTGAATCTTGCCACAATTTCACAAGAAATTGATAAAAGATCTTTGATTTGCAAGGCTCTCCCTTACAGCTCAAAGTGTGTATTTTTCTCAAAATTTCAAAAGCCCCCTACAAACCCTAGTTAGCAAGTATTTATACTTGCTCAAATTAGGGTAAAAATTTTCAAAAAATTACAAATATGCCATTAGGTGGCAGTTCTAAAAACAAAGTACAAACAAATCATAAGTCCAAAAAATGAATAAAAGTAGCCAATCCAATAATGAAAAATACAAGTGCAAAAGATGGTCTTCAAATGGCCGATTCTTCAAGTCAAATGGACACATTGTGAACTATTAGACGTTAGTCCAAGAAGGTCCCCAATTTGATCCTTAGCGTGTGATGAGGATCAACTAGCATGAAAATGGAAGGAGCAAAAAATCCATGATCCATTACATGGTATTAGAGGCTCGATGACCCGAGCTAAAGCTAAGAGGATAAACGAAGCTCTACAAGGATTAGTCATGGACTTGTAAGCCAAGGAATCAAGCTGCAGTAAAGGAGAACATGCATTTGTTAACTTGATTCACGTGACCATGGAAGGATGAAATAATTTATAGACATTAAATATTTTTAGTGAATCGCTACAATAGAGACACTTTCGGTTTGTGTTGATTTTTATTTGTTGGTTTATAGTTTATATTATTTAGTTGCCTACTCGATTACATAAGGATAAGGATAGATTAGGATAGATTAGGCAACTTAGGATTTCTATATTATGTTAGGTTTTACATATTGTATTCGTGTACTATATATGCCGTGCAAGGGGGTCGGCCAAAGGGAGATTATTATTATTGAATGAAAAAAAACACATCCTTTTTCGTAGGACATTATGAAAACCCTTTTTGTTCTTTTGCAAAAGAACTTTTCCATAGGAATTCTTAACCGGATTACTAGGAATACCGTTTTGATAACTTAGGTTTTAGTCAACAGGTGTGATTGGGGTCTAGTTACACTTTGCTTATTCAAGACGATCCTCGGGGTAATTGAATCCAATTAGCAATGTTGGGGCTCTAGGTTTAACATACCTAAGGTTTCACGCATCATTTGGTATCAAAGCTTCGGCTTCTTGAATCAAGTAAATTCTATCCTTTTCTTTAATTTGTCTGTTGTTCTTTTCCATGTTCGCCTGTTGTTCTTTTCATATTCGTACATAGAAGTCATATAAAAAAAAATCAAGAAACGACATTAGGGCTTCCATTACAATCCATTAGGGCTGACGACATTTAAGGTTTCCATTGAACAATCAATTGTGTTCAATTTATAGTTCTTCTGTAAATATATATATATATATAATCAATTCGATTACAAAAGAAAGAATCAAGAAACGGCATTCAAAAAAAAAAAAAAAAAGAATTTGGCCGTGAAAGATTACAATTGCTGAAATCATAAGATAGCTTATTGATTTAATTTACTTTCCATATCAATTATTTCCAATTTCCTACCGTAACATATCCTTGATTGTCTATGTTTGGTATCCGAATTGTACACATCCTTTGAGCAATCGATGTAATAGTGATTGTTTCCTTTTGTGTTAAAAGTAATGTTTGATTGCATATCCATTCATTGGTGAATCTTTTCCATATCAATTTGAGTTGTGTAGTTAGTATTCCATCATTCACGTGACTTAGGACCGATTAGTAATCATTAGTGTTAACTTAGTAATTTGAGTTTAGGAGTTCCAATTTGAGTTCCTAGCAAAAGAATTACAAAAAAAGTAGGTTGTAAGATAATATTTTGTGAGAGCTATACATGAGTGAAATTGTGAGCATATCATTTGTGAGCAATACACGAGTGGGTGTGAGGAACATACATATATATTTCTTGTAATTGTGATCTTATCTTGCTGCAAATTTTAGAATTATGTCGAGATAGAACAATAATGGAGGAGAAAGTCGGGTGATGTTTGAAGAATTGATGGGGGAGATAAAGAGGATCCTAACGGTGAACTAAAGTAAATCCATGAAAGGATGGATAAGATGGAAAGGAGTAGGGAGCCGTCTAGCAATACTACTATCAAGCGAGGAGTAGGTAGACAGAATAAGGGAGGCGTTAGGATAGATGAAGGCAAGGAATCTGATTTTGGAGATTACCAACACGTGAGGGATAAGGAAAGTATCCAGAGGCGTGATAGTAATCTGGGAAGTATTAAGTTAAAAATCCCAACATTTCAAGGAAAGAATGATCTAGAGTTGTATTTAGAGTGGGAGAGGAAGATGGATCATGTGTTTGAATGCCATAACTACACTGAGGAAAAAAAGATAAAACTAGTTGCAGTAGAGTTTTTAGATTGCGCTAGTGTATGGTGGGATCAGTTGGTGTGTAATAGGCATAAGTATGGAGAGCGACCTGTTAGCACTTGGGAGAAGATGAAAACTATCATGTAGAAGCATAGTATTCCTAGTCACTACTATAGGGACTTACTTAGGAAAGTCCAAGGGTTGACTCAAGGAAATAATAGTGTAGAGGATTACTACAAAGAGTTGGAGATAACCATGATTAGGGTAAGAATTGAGGAGGATGATGAGGCCACTATAGCTAGATTCATCAACGGGTTGAATAGGGAAATAGTTGACGTGATAGATCTTCACCATTACTTAGATATGGAAGAGTTGTTGCACAGAGCTATTAAAGTAGAGCGGCAATTAAAGTATGGGAGTGAGCAAAGGATTGGTTCGACTTCCAAATCTCCATGGAAATCTACGTGGAAGAGAAACTCTACCGATTTAAAGCTTAAGGAGGACGTAAAGGCTAAGAATCTAATTGCTGCACCTAAGGGAAAGACTAACACTAAACTCCCTTCTAGGATGAGAGATACTAAATGTTTTAGGTGTCAAAGATTTGGGCACATTGCATCCCAATGTCCAAATTAGAGAGCTATGATTATCAGTGATAGTGGGGATGTAGAGAGTGTGAGCTCTGAGGAGGAGGAGGAGGAGTTACCATCGCAGGAGTATGAGGATGTTAACTTAGAGGGACCCATGAGTGGCGAGTTGTATGTTATGAGGAGAGTACTTAGTGTACAACCCCAGGAGAATGGTGAGGGGATCCAACGTGAACATATTTTTCATACACAATGTCATGTGCAGGGTAGAGTTTGTAGCTTGATAATCAATAGTGCCAGCTGCACTAATTTTGCTAGCACCTTGCTAGTAAAAAAGATGTATTTGAAAGCTGTGAAACATCCGAGACCATATCAATTACAGTGGTTGAGTGATTGTGGGGAGGTTAAGGTGACCAAGCAGGTTCTTATAGCCCTTTCTATAGGGAGCTACAAGGATGAGGTTATGTGTAACGTGGTACCTATGCAAGCAAGCCACATATTGTTAGGGCAACTATGGCAGTTTGACAGGAAGGTTATGTACGATGGGTACAAGAACCAATATTCTTTTGTTTTAAACAAAAGGAAGGCGGTTCTAACTCCATAGAAACCATGGGAAGCTTGTAAGGACCAAGTGAAAATTGCTAAAGAAGTTAGAGCAAAACACGAGAGTGTGCGAAAGCAGGGAGAGAAAAAAGAAAAGAGTGAGAGACAAACACTGGTGAGCTATGAGGGAAGAGAGTCTGAAACACTGAGAGGAGAGAAAATTGTAAGAAAAAGTGAGTGTGAGAGTGCAATGTGGGTGAGGAAACAACTACTTATACTTATTTACAAGGAAGTTTATTTTACTTATACTGACACTAACCTTTCATTACCTAGTATGGTGTTTCATGGATGAGAAGAAATTGGATGCGATTTGGAAGTGGCGACGTGTTAGGACTGTTTTTCATCCAAGAGAAAAGGTTTGGGTGCATTTGAGAAAAGAAAGATTTGCACCATAGCAAAAGCCTAAATTACATTCTAGAGGAGAAAGACTTTTCCAATTCTTGGAGCGCATCAATTATAAAACCTACAAGATTGATTTAATGAGTCACTATGGTAATATAAGCACAATTGTAATGTTTCTGATCTTACTTTTTATAATGCAGGTGATTTAAGGATGAATCTTTTCGAGGAAGGAGGGAATGACGAGGATCAGCTAGCATGAAAAAGGAAGGAGCCAAAATTCCATGATCCATTACATGGTATTGGAGGCTTGATGACCCGAGGTAGAGCTAAGAGGATGAACGAAGCTTTACAAGGATTAGTCATGGACTTATAAGCTACGGAATCAAGCTACACTGAAGGAGAACATACATATGTTAACTTGATTCATGTGACCATGGAAGAATGAAATAATTTAGCGACATTAAATATTTTTAGTGAACCGCTACAATAGAGACACTTTCGGTTTGTGTTGATTTTTATTTGTTGGTTTGTAGTTTATATTATTTAGTTACCTACTCAGTTACATAAGGATAAGGATAGATTAGGCAACTTAGGATTTCCATATTGTGTTAGGTTTTCTATATTGTATTCGTGTACTATATATGCCGAGCAAGGGGGTCGGCCAAAGGGAGATTATTATTATTGAATGAAAAAAAAACATCCTTTTTCATGGGATATTATGAAAACCCTTTTTGTTCTTTTGCAAAAGAACTTTTCCATAGGAATTCTTAACCGGATTGCTAGGAATGCCCTTTTGATAACTTAGGTTTCAGTCAACAGGTGTGATTGGGGTCTAGTTACACTTTGCTTATTCAAGGCAATCCTCGGGGTAATTGAATCCAATTAGTGACGTCAAGGTTCTAGGTTTAACATACCTAGGGTTTCACGCATCAGCATGTTTTTATTCACCATCCTATAGAACCGATAGATGTACCTGTCGGAATACACAACAATTATATGAAAGCAAAGTAGATACCAAATTAACATCCTCAAGGTTTAGTTGTTCATAGAGGATCTTCATAGCTAGATTTTGTAAACCCTTAGCTCGAGCTCTAGTGATTGGTCCTGTAGGAATCTGATTCCTATCATCTCCTTGGGCTTTAGGAAGATTTGCCCTCAAATCTGATAGGTCTTCATGAATGTCATCTGGTAAATATGGTGACAAATCTGAAACATTAAAGGTAGCTAATACACCATACTCCCCTAGTAACTCTATTCTGTAGGCGTTGTTGTTGATGCACCTAACAACTCTCAAAGGTCCATCTAATCTAGGTGATAGCTTTTGCGACTTCTTATGTGGAAACCTGTCTTTGCTAAGATTAATCCAGACTAAGTCACTTGGATTATAAATGCTGGTTTTCTTGTACCTGTTTCCTTGATGTTTCTATTGCTCTTGAGTCTTCTGAAGGCATTCAACTGTCTTCTCATGAAGTTGCTGAATCTCCTTAGCTCACTCTACTCCACTTACTCTCTTCCTTTGTTGTTGGTCCTACTATAAGATCCAATGGAATAGTAGGATTATAACCATACATAACTTCAAAGGGAGACTTACTGGTTGAACTATGAGTAGACCTATTGTAAGCGAATTCGACAATAGGAAGAGATAAGTCCCAATCAATAAGATTCTTGCCATCCATTGCTCTTAGTAATGTGCCAAGAGTATGGTTAACAACCTCAGTCTGGCCGTCGGTCTATGGATGGCATGATATACTATACATAAGTTTAGTACCAAGTCTACTCCATAGTGTCTTCCAGAAGAAGCTAAGAAACTTAGTGTCTCTGTTAGACACTATACTATGTGGAACACCATACAATTTAACAATCTCTTGCACAAAAAGGTTAGCAAGAAAAATGGCAACATCTGTTTTGCAACAGGGCACAAAATGGGACATTTTGCTGAATCTATCAACAACCACCATGATAGAATCCTTTCCCCTTTGCGTCCTAGGCAAGCCCAACACAAAATCCATACTGATATCAGTCCAGGGTTTGGTAGGTATAGGTAAAGGCATATATTCACCCTGAATGCCTTTCTTTCCCTTTACCCTTTTGCAAACTCCACACCTTTCTAACACCCTATGAACATCCCTTATCATACCCTTCTAATAAAAATTTTCTTTCAACATGGCTAGAGTTCTCTTCTCGCCAAAATGACTAGACAATCTTCCTGCATATGCTTCCCTCACCAAAAATTCCCTCACAGACTGATGTGCCTAATCACACTTTAAAGCACATCCAAAAGACTTAAGATCAACTATCTCAAGTCTAGGCAAAATCGGACCTAAAAATGGCACTTTTCAAATGAACCCTAAGTTGAATGATGATAATTCAATCAACCAATAATATAATCATAATACCCCAAAGAAAATGCCTTCTAACAACACTCTAATTTCATATAATCCACGCAAATGAAGCCTCAATTTAACAAAAGAAAACTGTAAAGTAAGATCCCTTTCCCAATGGTGAAAATCACGTTTTCAAGGAAAACCTTAAAGATGAATGGAATCAATTTGATAATTTCCTTCAAATAATCACAAGAATTCGTGAATAATAACATGTAAATCTGACCAAGAACTATCTCAAATCAACCCTAGATACAACACACTAGAGAAGAAAAGAAATCACAACAAAATGGAATTGATATAACTCACAATTTCAAGATGTTGCACTCGCCACAATTTCAAGTCTTGGAATTGAAATTGATAAGAGTTGGAACCAAGGTATGAACCCTAATTCACACATGAAAAGAGTGTATATTCTGCAAAAATAATCTCCCTAAACCCTCTCTTAAGCAAGTATTTATACTTGCTACTTCTAGGGTTAAAAAAAGTGCTCAAAATTACAAGTTTGCCACTTTTAAGGTGGCTAACCCTAAATTGAAAGTTACATGGAAATAAAAGTGTCCCAAAACCAAAATACAACCAAAATAGTTCATAAAAGAATAAATATATAAAATAAATGGTCTTCAAGATGCCGGTCTTCTATAGGATCCATCAGCCCAGCTCATCGTCGGTTCAGGTCGGTCCATGGATAACCCACAAGCTGAGTCTGAAGGGAGTTTGTCCATTGCCCTATAGAATATGATAAGTGTGCCTATTGGAATACACAATACAACAATAATAGAAAAGAGGTTAATATATAAATAATTCCGGGGTCAATCTGCTCAAAATGGGCCCTCAACGCCAAGATTTGAAATCCTTCAGTTCTTGCCCTAATGATAGGTCTTGTCGGATTTTTATTCCTATCACAGACCCACAAAGTATACACAATTTCCCAGCTTTATACAAAAACCCCTCAATCATGTAATACCCCTCAAACATCTTACCCACAGAACATTTCTCAATAATTGTTCTAAAATCATCATCATGCATATACTGTTCCTTCAGTTATTCAAAACCTAGAAATTTCGATTGAAGAGAAGTGATAAGTACATACCTAAGTGATAAAGCGTCAGCTACCATATTCTGGTTACCCTTTTTGTACTTTATCACATATGCAAAACTCTCCAGAAACTCTACCCATTTGGCTTAGCATTTAGACAAGTTTTACTGACCCCTGAAATGCTTCAATGACTCATGATTTGTTTAGATGATGAATTCTCACGAAGGAGATAATGTTGCCACATCATCAAAGCCTTCACTAAGGAATAGAATTCCTTATCACATATGGAATAGTTCAAAGTTACACCACTTAACTTTTCACTAAAGTACGCAATAGGCCTCTTATCCTGCATCAATATAGCACTAATCCCTATTCCAGAAGCATCACATTCTAACTTAAAAACCTTATCAAAATCAGGTAAAGCTAATACTGGAGCACAAGTAATTTTTTCCTTTACCTCTTCAAAACTCTTTTGGGCCTTCCCACCCCAAATGAAAGGAACATTTTTCTTAGTCAGTTCTGTTAATAGACTAAAAATACTACTAAAATTACGGACAAAGTGCTTATAAAATGATGCTAGTCCATGGAAACTCCTTATCTCCTCGATTGATTTTGGTGTTGGCCATTCTCTAATAATCCGCACTTTCTCCTCATCAACCCTAACACCAGAACCAGATACAATAAAACCGAAAAATGTTACCTCAATTTGGTAAAAGGAACATTTTTTGAGATTTGCAAACAGCTGTTGCACCCTCAAAACTGAAAATACTGCCTGAAGATGCTCACATGATTTTCTAGGCTTTTTCTGTATATTAAAATATCATCAAAATAAACAATAAAAAATTTACCTAGAAACTCCTTCATTACATGATTCATCAATCTCGTAAATGTACTAGGAGCATTACTTAAACCAAATGGCATAACCATCCATTTGTACAGTCCATGACGTGTTTTAAAAGTGGTCTTCCACTCGTCTCTTCTCATCTGAATTTGATGATATCTGCTTTTAAGATCTACCTTGGAGAACACCCGTGCACAATACATTTCATCTAACATATTATCAAGTTTAGGAATAGGATACCTATATTTAATGGTAATTTTGTTATTGGCTCGGCTATCAATGCACATTCTCTAAGTACCATCCTTCTTAGGAACAAGAAAGGCTAGAACAGCACAAGGACTGAGACTCTCCCTAACAAAACCCCGTTCGACTAGCTTATCCACCTAATGTTTCAATTCTTTAGCCTCCTCGAGATTCATGTGATATATAGGTTGATTTGGTAAAATTGCCCAAGCAAGAGGTCGATGGCATGCTCTGTACCTCTCAAAGGAGGTAAACTTGCTGGAAAATCATCAGTTAAAAGATCACTGTGCTCATCCAATACCTGATTGATACGAACCACGCCAACCTATGACGAAACCCAATACCAATACGTTCGGAATTCGTTGCCTAAGACGCCCAAACACCTAAAGTGGAAACCGCAACCCATTGTCTATAAGCGAGACAAGAACCTTGGTATAATGTGAAGACGCCACAATCGAGATGAAAGACCGATTGATAAGTCGGGATGAACTCCACGGAAATCAATCCGATAAGTTCAAATTAGTTCTTGAAGAACCAAGAGAGGTGCCTCTCAAAAGTGTTTAATGTTCAAAGATGTAAATTCTAAGTTGTTCTAAACCCTAGGAGCTTTTATGCTAGGGTTACAATTCGTGAAAAATAAGTCCAAAACGACGTAGCTTAGATAAGTTGCGTAAAAACACGAAAACAGAACAAGCTGGTCGGCAGGGGATACACGGCCATGTACACGACCGTCTACTTTGGCCGTATACATTTCTGTGCACATTCCGGTCACATACACGACCGTGTACTTCTGGTCGTGTATCTTTCTGTGGATTTGCTTGTCTCCATACACGGCCGTGCCTTTTAGCCGTGTGTCTAGCCGTGTATGATTCTGTGCAATCTTGGAATTCCTACACGGTCGTGCCTTGAAAGTACACGCCCTCTTCAACCCGTGTCCGGTGTGACTTGTATAAGAGCAAGGGTCTTCCCATGGTTGTTCCAATCCGTTCCAACTTCATGATTGCTCCAATCCTTTCCGGCTTCATGGACATCCTTTATCAACCCGTTAAGTGCTTCCTTGAGTCGTTTCGCTCGACTTCTTGTGATCGGTCCAGGCGGCACTTCAAGAGGATCCACATTCCTTCTTCCGGCTTGACTCTCATCATGGATCTTATCACTAAGATACTGTAGAGGGTAGATGTTGATGTCCCTCCATCCCTAAGGCATATCTCAACTACAGTAAGTATATTGGACCCTCATCTAATATAGCCTCCTCCAACTTACTCTGTCCCATCAATAAGACCTTCTTCCCTCCAGATTTATTGGTTTGTACTAAACCCCCTTTGATCTCTGATGGTCTACTAATCTATTGTTGAACCTCTTGGACCTCTGAAGGTGACATTGGATTCAGAATAATACGTTTACCCTCTTTTTGGAATACATATGTATTCCTGAAACCATCATGTAAGACCCTCCTATCATATAACCATAGCCTGCCAAGTAATATATGGGATGCATACATAGGAAGAATATCACATTCAATCTCATCATAGTATTTATCCCCTATACTGAAAGGTACCCTAGCTTTTTAGCTCACATGTAGACTTCCTTGATCACTTAACCAATGTAATTTGTAGGGTTTAGGATGCAGGGTAGTTACAAGTTTCAATTTTGATACTAATAAGGCAGTCACAACATTAGTACAACTACCACCATCAACAATAATAACGCACAAGTTACCTTGCACCCTACAAGAAGTATGAAACAAATTTTCCCTCTACTCATCATCATTAGTTGTAAAAGAGGTCAAAGCCCGGCACAATACATTAGTAGACAAAAACATGTCACTTGACATGGTTGCTCACTACTTCAACAAACCAATAATACACTACATTAAACGCACCACGAAAATACACTCCTATACACCCATGGTGCAATTAAGCAACCAATGCTACACACACTTCCCTACACTTCAATTATAGCAACAATAAATTGAAGCAACAATTAAACACTTCCAAGTAGTAAGTGATTGAATTCAACTAAGCAAGTGTTTAAGTAATAATACTTAATAACTTTCACAATTAAATGCTTGTTTTGAAATTCAAACTTAACTACTAAACTTCCTTCTCTAGTTATAACATACACACTCCCATACACCACATGTAGCACTTTCCTTGCACAACTCCACAATACACTCACACCGCCACACACACTCACGGTGCAATTTCAATCACCACTACACACACAACACCTTACCCATGGTGCAACACCCTTCAACTCAATACACACACAACACAAACTCCACCAATTCAATACACACTTATACCACCACACATACACACATAAACACGGCAACAAATTCAAAATTACACCTTTAATGCAACCTTCTCTATAAATGTTAAGAATAATTCAAATTCAAATAACACTTATTCAATGCCACTCAATGAATTTCTTCAAACTTAAAGAAGGTGTTTGTGATATGCTTAATTGACAAAAGCATATACATACAACAAATGAATTAATTTCGATCAACACCAACTCCATAAGTGGCGTAAACTCTAAATCCCTTATGAATCCAATTTGTAAATCTAATAACCTTAATACCAAATGATGATGTGCTCAATAGGATCAAGCACACAACACAACATCTAAGGGAAATCCAATCACCAAGACTACTAAAATGGCGTGAATCCCTTATGCAAAAGGCTTCCATGCAAAATAGCAAATTCCACTAGCAATTGAATAATCACAATGAAAATTCACTTATAGATCTAATTCCACTAAATTGCAAGCAATCCAATGATAGAAATGACCTTAAAATGACGTGATAATCAAGAACAAATAAGAACAACCCAAATCACAACTAGATATGACACACTAGCATAAAATGGAATCAACTTAGGAATTGATATTACTCACAAATCCTTAAGTTGCTACTTGCCACAATCCTTGAAGAATTGATAAAAGTCTTATGAAATTTAGAGTATGAACCCTAATTCTCATGAAAAGAGGCAGCAATTTTGTTTTCTCTCAACCAACTCTACAAACCCTACTTAAGCAAGTATTTATACTTGCTTCGTTTAGGGTTAAAATGACTAAACAATTACATCTATGCCACTAAAGGTGGCTGGTCCTAAACCCACAATTACAACCAAATAAAATGTCCCAAAAGCTTACAAAATAAATGGTTCAAAAATAAATTACAAGTACAAAAGATAATAATCTTCAAAGAGCCGGTTCATCGAGTCAATGTTGATCATGGCGGACCATTAGATGTGAATCCGATGATGTCCCTAATTTGACCAATAGTGTAGTTCATGTGGCATCCTGTGAAGAATGATCATTGTACCATCAACATCACAGGGTAGATTCCCATCATCTCCTCAGGCCTCTAAAAGATTTTCTCTCAAATCTAGAGGGTCACTTCTTAGATTGAACCCGGATACCTTTATCGCCCTGTTTTCCTGATTATTAGAAGAAACAGAAGTAGTCCTAACCTGCTCTTGGAAATCATGCACCTCTGATGGAGACATAGGTGTCAATACTATTCGAGACCCTCCCTTTCAAAACATGTAGGTGTTTCTGAATCCGTCATATAACACCTTTTTATCAAACATTTAGGGTCTACCCAATAGTAAATGAAAGGCACACATGGGGATCATGTCACATAGGATCTCATCATGATATTTCTTTCTAACACTCACTGGCATCTTTGCCCTTTGTGTAACATGCATACTACCTCGATTGTCTAGCCAATGCAAGTTATAAGGACTAGGATGTGGACTAGTGGATAGTTGTAATTTGTCTACTAATGCAGCAGATATGACATTAGTGCAACTACCACTATCAATGATCAGTACACAAAGTTTACCTTTGATCTTGCAAGAAGTGTGGAATATGTTCTCCTTCTGTTTGTCCCTAGCATCAGGAGATAAAGTCAAATTCCTACGCAACACATTAATTGGTAAATACTATTCACTTATTCCCTCCTCATGTATCTCAGCAGTTTGATCATCATAGTATTCCCACAATGCTATAGACAGGTCTATAGGCTCGACTGGTTCTTTCTCATCTTCATCCTGTTCTCCAGCACCCTTCATAACTATCATGACTCTCTTATTAGGACACTGTGTCGCCATATGCCCAAATCCCATGCATTTAAAATATTTAAATTGGCGCAATTTCCCACTAGTGGTTTCTAGTACAGTTTGCCTAAAATTAGGTCCTATTACCTCTTTGCCCTTCCTAAAAGTCATTTTCTCCTTATTTGTGCTGGGGGCAGCTCTGTCCGTTGCCTTAACTAACTCACCTACTACCTTTGGTCCTCCTGATTGACCATTAGTTCTCATGAGCCTAATAGTAGCACTAGGCCTACTACTAGTAACCCTAAATGGGTTGGATCGCCTTTGCCTCTCCACTTTTAAAGCTAGTTGTATAGCTTCGTCAAGTGTACTGTATCTCTGTAACTCAACTACACATGCGATCTCATATTTCAGCCTTGATACAAAGCATGCTAGGGTTTTCTCTAGAGGCTCTACTGACCCACATCTAATCATTAGGGTTTCAAATTCCTATACATAATCATCAACTGTTTTGCCTCCCTACCTCAAAGTCTGAAGACGCATAAATAGTTCCTGCCTATAGTGTTCAGGAATGAACCTCTTCCTCAATACCTTCTTCATATCCCTCCATGTATGAATTTCAGCCTCTCCATCCCTACGCTTACTAATCACTAAATTCTTCCACCATAAGGCAGCATACCCTATGAACTCAACAGCAGCAAGTCGAACTCGAATATTGTCATCGATTTTGTAGAACTCAAAAAGGCCTTTAACCTTATCTTCCCAGTCTAGATAATCATCTGCTGAACCCCTACCATCAAAGGAAGGCATTTGTAACTTCACATACTCTAAACCCCTGGGTGGCTTGAAATCCCTATTTGGGTAAGGATTAATCCCAAAATTATCATCCCTCTCCTCCCTATAGGGATAATGATCTCCCTCCTTTCTTCTTCCCAAGTTTCCTCCTCCCATTGCTCTTTCCCTCTAGATGTTTTGTGGAGCTACTCGAGGTGGTGCCTAAGGATTTACCATTGGTGGTTGTGGCATTGTCATCCTATCAATCCTTGTTGCTAATGTAGCAACAATAGTAGTAAGTCCCTGAAGTTGATCTTCCAAGGTTCTTCTACCTGCAGTTTAATGACCCTGTCCTCCACCAACCTGGCTATTAGCCTCATTGCCAATTCCCCCTTTTACACTATCATTCGACATGATTGTGATTTGTTGAAGTACAATCCCAAAATTTGCAACACACTCCTTCAACAACACTAAATCACAATAACACGTTTAAACAACCACACTAATACACAATGATATCTACATTGCAAGAGGTCAAGTCACAATGAAATATTTCTTAATACTTCAAGTAAAGTCAAATAAATGAAGCACAAACAATCACTTCCAAGTAGTTAAGTTATTAAATTCAACTAACAAGTGTTTAAGTAATGAGTTTCAATAACTTTCACACTTTTAATGTTAGTTTTTTAATTCAAACTTCATTACTCCAACCTTCCTTTCTTGCTACAGTTTCACACCACAATGTGCAGCACCTTACACTACACACAAATGCAAAATTCACATCACCACTCACTCCTCTCACTCACGATGCAAGCACTCACCACCACTACATACACCACGTTTCAATCCCCTTCACTCAACACACAAACACAACACCACACACACATACCCTTCACTTAACACACAAACACAATGCCACACACATATACCCTTCACTCACGGTGTAACACACACATACACACTTCACATTGCACTTCTTCCACTTCAAATACAATTGCAAATCGCAACTTATAATAAAAAGGCAACTCAATTTAAATTCAAATTGTTTCACTTATTGTAACCTTTCCGCAATTAGTAAGAAGAAACTTTCAAATTCAAATGACCACACAATAACTCCTACCACTTAATGTGTGTTTTGAAAATTAATAGCTTCCATATACTCTACGCAATTCAATTCTGAAAATGCACAATTATACTCCTTATGTCTGAAAACAAACAAGCAATGGATTATACTTCCACTTTACTCACAAATGATGATGTGCTCAAAACCAAGTCCAAGCACAATCAAATGAATCAAAGAAAACAATCCTCAATTCACATACAAACCGGTCCACCAGACATGGAATTTGCGTGAACCCTAATGGAAATTTGATGCAATCTAAAGGTTCAAAGATACAATTAACATCCAATAATGATCACCTTCACTACATAACAATAAAATCAAGTGAATTCTACGTGAAATGAATGAAGAAGAAAGCACCAAACAGTGATATATCCTCCTCCAACACAAGCACAAATTCACACCACCAATAAGATGAAATATCAAGTACTAAAGTAATCAACCTTAAATAAGATAATTGATCACAAATGCAATAAAAAATCTAACCAAGAAACTTCCAATTCAACCCTAGATATGACTCACTAGAGAAGAAATGAAAAACAACAAAGAAGGAATTGATATGACTCACAATTTTCCCTTGTTGCACTCACCACAATTCCAATTCTTGGGATTGAAATTGATAAGAGAAAATGAACTAGGAAGAACCCTAATTCCACACGTAAAGCGTATGATTCAAATCTGCAAAAATGGCCTCCTCAAGCCCTACTTTAAGCAAGTATTTATACTTGCTACTCCTAGGGTTAGAAAATGGTCAAAATTACAAGTTTGCCACTTTTAAGGTGGCTAGTCCTAAATGAAAATTACAATAAAATGAAAGTGTCCCAAAAGAAAAATTACAACATAAAATAGTCCATAAAAGAATTACAAAGTACAAAACATCATAAGTCTTCTTGAGCCAATGCTTCGGAGTGGAAACAATCGCAGCAGATCTTTGATTGTAATTCTGAAAATGTCTCGTGTCCATCGACTAGTGTAGGACATATTGGCATCTCATGGAGAATTATTATTGTACCTGTAAGATTATTTCTCAAATACTTATTAGATGAAAAGAAATGACATAAAATATGAGTGATTTGGATCATCATCCAAATCGAGTTCTGAGAGTGTCGATAGTGCCGAAAATTTTCCCATCATCTCCTCGAGCTTCTGAAAGATTTGCCCTCAAATCTAGAGGATCAGTTTTGGAACTGAACCCTAATGTCTCTGTTGTCCTGCTCTTCCGGCTATCAAATGTAATGGATGGAGTTCTGATCTATTCCTGAAACCCATGTACCTTAGATGGAGTCATTGGTGACAGAACTATGTGAGATTCACCCATGCTGAACATGTAGGTGTTTCTAAACCCATCATGTAACACCCGCCTATCAAATAACTAAGGCCGACCCAATAGTAAATGGAATGCATGCATAAGGACTACATCACACAGAATCTCATCATGATATTTCTGCTCGACATTCACAGGAACCTTCGCCCTACGTGTAACATACATACTACCTTGATTATCCAGACAATGCAAGTTATAAGGGCTAGGATGTGGAATAGTAGACAGATGTAATTTGTCTACTAGGGCAGCAGATATAACATTCGTGCAACTACCACTATCGATGATAAGTATACAAAGGTTACCTCTGATTCTATAACAGGTGTGAAATATGTTCTCCCTCTGAATGTCTCTAGTATCAGGAGATATAGTTACAACCCTGCATGACACATTAATGGGTAGATATTATTCACCTGTACGCTCCTCATGTGCGTCTGCAGTCTGGTCATCATAATACTCCTGCAATGCCGTTGGTAAATCTGTAGGTTCAATCTGTTCATGGTCATCCTCAACATCCTCCCTAGTGCCCTCCATAACAGTCATCACCCTCTTATTTAGACACTGTGCTGCCATATGCCCAAATCTCATGCATTTAAAGCACTTCATTTAGTGCGCCTTTCCACTAGTAGATCCGGGAACAGTCTGCCTCACATCTGGAGTTATTACCTCTTTACCCTTCCCAGTAGGTAAATTTTCTCTAATAGTATGTGGGGTAGTTTTGTCCACTACCTTCACTACCTCACCTACCGCTTTTGTTCCCCCTGATCGACCGTCAGCTGATATGGGTCTAGTAATAGCATTGGGCCTACTGCTCGGAGCCCTAAACAAGTTGGACCTCCTTTGTCTCTCTACTTTCAAGGCCAACTAAATAGCCTCATCAAGTGTACTATAGCACTATAGCTCAACAAGATACGCTATTTCATATTTCAAACCTGAGACGAAGTGTGCTACGGTTTATTCTGGAGGTTCAATGGACCCACATCTAATCATGAGGGTTTCAAATTCCTGCACATAATCATCCACTGTTTTGCCTCCTTGCCTCAAGGTTTGCAGTCGCATAAACAGTTCATGTTTGTAGTGCTCAGGAATGAACCTTTTTCTCAATACCCTTTTCATATCCCTCCAGGTTTGAATCTCAGCCTCTCTATCCCTACACCTACTGATAATCAGATTCTTCCACCATAATGCATCATACCCTATAAACTCAACAACAGCCAATCGGACCCTAGTGTTATCATCGATCTCATAACATTCAAAGAGACCCTTAACATGTCCTCCCAATCTAAATAATGATCAGCTAATCCCTTGCCATCATAAGAAGGCATCTGCAATTTCACATATTCCAAGCCCCGAGGCGGCTTGAAATCCCTATTCTGATATGGGTTTGCTCCAAAATTGTCATCCCTTTCTTCCTATATGGAAGATGCTCCTCACCCATCCTTCTATTCAGATTTCCATCTCCCACTACTCCGTCTCGATGAGGATTCTGTGGAGCTACCTGAGGTGGTGCCTGTTGGTTTACCACTGGTGGTTGTGGTAATGTCATTCTATCAATCCTAGTTACCAGAGTAGCAACTATGGTAGTAAGATCCTGGAGCTGTTATTCTAAAGTCCTCCTACCTACAACATTACGACCCTAACCTCCACTAACCTGACTCTTGGCTTCATCGCCAATTCCCCCATTTACGCTATCATTCGACATAGTTGTAGACTTAGTATATTGACCCTTAAAGAAAATTTGAAGTAAGGAAACACACCTCACAACCACGCTTCCTTTAACGCCAAACAATAGCAACTACAGAAGGAAAAAAAACAAATCTACTTAACTTCACAAGTATGCTATTACAACCCACGCGTAGCACTCTTCTCCACAACACATTAACACATCACGGTGCATCACTTATATAATTCACCTCCACATGCAACACTTGCAATCCCCTTTTTAATCAACATACACACAACACCATACACACACTATTTGCTTAGCACGCAAATGCAATGCCACACACACACCTTTTCTATACACGGTGCTTAACAAATTCAATCACCACAACAATAATATTTCCCACTCCTTTCAAAATCACGGTGCAACAATTTTTTCCAAATTCCACAAGATACTTACTTCACAAAACAACTCCCACGGCAACAACATAAAATTGCACTCCACTTCCACGGCAATAATAAAAAACGGCAACAACAATAAATACAATCCACTTCCACGGCAATAATAACAAGTTGTACTCCACTTTCCACAAGTTCTAACTGCAACTCACAAATAAGCAGCAATTCAAATTTAAAATTCAATCACTTCACTAATTGCAACCCTTCCATAATTAGTAAGAATTGATTTTCAAATTCAAACAAACACTCATTAACTCCTCAACTTAATTGATGTGTTTGAATTCAAATAGATTCCTTACTATCCACATAATGCAAATCTGTAAAACATACTTCCCCAATTCCGAATTTGCACAAGGGATTCACAACAACACACTCCACAAGCTTCTTTAAACAACAAGCTAATCACGGTATGAATGGGCAAGTTTCAAGTTCGAAAATGTTGAATTAACAACACACTTCTACTCTCCTTCCCTTCCACGAAAATGATTAACCACAAGAAGCTACAACAAACCCTTCAATTCAACTTCAACAAACAGCAAATTCGATTCTCAATCAAGACAATTTCACAACTCAATTTACAATACAATTTCGGTTCACAATTGAAGAACCCTAATTGAACATGATGATCAAGAATTCAACCAACACTTAATCCCTTCTCTTAACTTGTGCTCTGATACCAAAGGATGATGTGCTCAAAATCAAGTCCAAGCACAATCAAATGAATCAAAGAAAACAATCCTCAATTCACATACAAACCAGTCCACTAGACATGGAATTTACATGAACCCTAATGGAAATTTGATGCAATCCAAAGGTTCAAAGATACAATTAACATCCAATAATGATTAACTTCACTAAATAACAATAAAATCAAGTGAATTCTACGTGAAATGGATGAAGAAGAAAGCACCAAACCGTGATATATCCTTGATGTGCCTAATTCCACTAAGAAGCACAATCAAAAGACTTAAGAAAAAAAATCTCAAGTCAAGGCAAAAATCGGATTCACAAGGCTAAATCACGTGTACCCTAATGAAGATATGATGAAATCCAAATGTCTAATGATATAATTATAATACCACAATGATAATATCTTCTAACAACACTCTAATCTCATATAATCCACGCAAATAAGCCACAAATTCAAAAGAAAACCTTAATTATAAGAATTCCTTTCCAATAGAGAAGAACACATTTTCAAGTGGATTCTTCAATGATGATCTGAATCCAATTGCTGAGTACTTCAAATAAACACAAGAATTCGTGAATAATAAGATGTATTTCTAACCAAGAACTATCTCAATTCAACCCTAGATATGACACACTAGAGAAGAAAAGAAATCACAACAAAATGAAATTGATATAACTCGCAATTTTAAGATGTTGCACTCGCCACAATTTCAACTCTTGGGATTGAAATTGATAAGAGTTTGGAACCAAGGTAAGAACCCTAATTCTCATGTGAAATGTAGTGTTTAATCTGCAAAATCATAAGCCTCCTCAAACCCTCTCTTAAGCAAGTATTTATACTTGCTACTCCTAGGGTTAAAAAGTGCTCAAAATTACAAGTTTGCCACTATTAAGGTAGCTAGCCCTAAATGAAAATTACAAGGAAATAAAAGTGTCCCAAAACCAAAATACAACCAAAATAGTTCATAAAAGAATAAATATATAAAAGAAATGGTCTTCAAGATACCGATCTTCTATAGGATCCATCGGCCCAACTCATCGCCGGTTCAGGTCGGTCCATGGATAACCCACAAGTTGAGTCTGAGGGAGTTTGTCCATTGCCCTATAGAATATGATAAGTGTGCCTATTGGAAAACACAATACAAGAATAATAGAAAAGAGGTTAATATATAAATAATTCCGGGGTCGATCTGCTCAAAATGGGCCCTCATCGCCAAAATTTGAATTCCTTTAGTTCTTGCCCTAATGATAGGTCTTGTCAAATTTTGATTCCTATCATCTTCTCGGGCCTCAAAAAGATTTGCCCTCAAATCTGGTATATTAAATGCAGTAGAGACTTCGTTTCCTCCTAGCAAACCACCTGAAGAAATATCACTGCAAAATCCTAAAATCTGAAATACCACGGGTGGTGATTGTTTTCTCTCCTCCATTTTTAGGATGTATCTCATCTGCAACACAAATAATGACCCATTATCCACTGAGGTGTCCCCTATCTCAACCCATTTCACTGATATTGTTTCCTCCTTTTCTAACTCATCTGTATGTCGCTGATCCTCATGGTCTTCTAATGGTTGGCCCAACTGCTCATTGCCCTCTGAGACCTCTGAAGGTGAACACAACTGTCTCTGAATTCTGGCCCTCTAATGATAGACTCGTCTGACTCTGATCCTCAGAATACTCCAATGGTTTACTCAACTGCTTGTGAACCACTAGTTTCTCTAAAGGAGAACATAACTGACCCTGAACAGTTTGGTCATCTGGTAGTTTGCTCCTAGTATCCTAGAATGAATAGGATTGTCTCTGTCTTTCCACTTTCAAGGCTAACTGTATAACCTCATCAAGTGTACTATATCTATGAAGATCAACTACACAAGCTATCTCATACTTTAACCCAGATACAAAATGTGCTAGGGTTTGTTCAGGAGGTTCAACTGATCCACATCTATCACTAGTGTCTCAAACTCCTGTGCGTAGTCATTCACTGTTTTACCCCCCTATCTCAGTGTCTGGAGACGCATAAATAGCTCATGCCTATAGTGCTTCGGTATAAACCTATTCCTCAAAACTCGTTTCATGTCTCTCCAAGTGTGTATTTCGGTCTCTTCATCCCTTCGCCTGCTGATCACCATATTTTCCCACCACAAAGCGGCATGCCCTGTGAATTCTATAGCTGCAAGGTGTACCCTGGAGTCTTCATCAATCTCATAACACTTGAAAAGACCCTCAACTTGGTCTTCCCAGTCTAGGTAATCATCTGTGGAACCCCTACCATCAAATGAAGGCATCTGTAGCTTCACACACTCTAGTCTTCGAGGTGGTCTAAATTCCCTGTCCGGGTATGGATTAAGCCCAAAATTATCATCTCTATCTTCCCTAAGAGCATAATAATCTCCCTCTACTCTAGGTGATGCTTGAAGGTTTACCACAGGTGTTGGTGGTAATGTCATCCTATCAATTCTTGTTGCCAATGTAGCAACAATTGTGGTAAGGTCCTGAAGTTGCTCATCTAGAGTTCTTCCACTTGTATTTCGACGACCTAGTCTGCCACCCACTTGGTTATTGGCCTCATTGCCAATGTACCCATTCACACTATCATATGACATGTTTGTGGATGCGATTTATTTGAAATACAAATGTAATCTCAAATAATTGTAGCACACTCCCTTCACTTCACCACGTCACAATAACACCATACACACACTACTTACTTAGCACACAAATGCAATGCTACATATACACACCTTTTCTATACATGGTGTATAAAAAATTCAAACACCACAACAATAATATTTCCCTACTCTTTTCAATCACGGTGCAACAATTTTTTTTTTTTTTACTTCCTCAAGTTACTCCCACGGCAACAACACAAGTGAACACAACAATAAATATGCTTCACTTCCATGACAACAACACAACTAATATACTTCCACTTTCCACGGAAATAATAACAAAATATACTTCACTCCCCACAAGTTCTAACCATAACTATCAACAAAATAGGCAGCAACTTCAATTTGAAATTCAAACCACTTCACTAATTGCAAGCCTTTCTCAATTGGTAACAATGAATTCAAATTCAAATAGCAATCATTAACTCCCACAACTTAATTGCATATGTTTTGAATTCAAATAAATCCTTACTAATCAAACTCAATGTAATCTGCAAATTGTACTCCACCAATTCAGAATTACACAATGGAAATCAAAGACAACAAACAACACAACCTCCTCACGCCACAAGCTATTTACGGCAAGAATTGGTATGTTTTGCAAGTTCAAAAAAATTGCTAAAGTAAACTTTACTTTGTACTTATGCTCTTCCACGTTAATTAGTGACCACAAAGTCATATAATAACCTTCCCAAACCAACTCTAACAATCAGCAAATCAAATCCCAATCCAAGGTAATTTCGCAATCTCAAACAACAACAACAACACAATTGTGGTTTTCACTTGATCAACCCTAATTGATGATCACTTCCACGAAATCAAATACAACCAATTCCCTTCTCTCAACAAGAGCTCTGATACCAAAAAGATGATGTGCTTAAACACACTTGAAAGCACAAACAAAAGACTTAAGAAAAACAATCTCAAGTCAAGGCAAAACCGGATCCACAAAGGGCAATTTCACGTGAACCTTAATGAAGATATAAGGAAATCCAAAAGTTCAAAGATATAATTGTAATACCACAATGATAATATCTTCTAACAACACTCTAATCTCATATAATCCATGAAGATAATCCACAAATGACAAAGAAAACCTCAATTCCAAGAACTCCTTTCCAATAGTGAAGTACACGTTTTCAAAGGAATTCTTCAATGAAGATTCAAATTCAATTGCAAAGTACTTCAAATAAACACAATAATTCGTGAACAATAAGATGTATTTCTGACCAAGAAATATCTCAATTCAACCCTAGATATGACACACTAGAGAAGAAAAGAAATCACAACAAAATGAAATTGATACAACTTACAATTTCAAGAAGTTGCACTCGCCACAATTTCAACTCTTAGGATTGAAATTGATAAGAGTTTAGATGACAATTAGGAACCCTAATTCACATGTGAAAAGAAGTGTTTGTTCTGCAAAAATAAGCCTCCTCAAACCCTCTCTTAAGCAAGTATTTATACTTGCTACTCCTAGGGTTAAAAAAGTGCTCAAAATTATAAGTTTGCCACTTTTAAGGTGGCTAGCCCTAAATGAAAATTACAAGGAAATAAAAGTGTCCCAAAACCAAAATACAACCAAAATAATTCATAAAAGAATAAATATATAAAAGAAATGGTCTTCAAGATGTCAGTCTTCTATAGGATCCATCGGCCTAGCTAATCGTCGGTTCAGGTCGGTCCATGGATAACCCACAAGCTGAGTTTGAGGGAGTTTGTCCATTGCCCTATAGAATATGATAAGTGTGCCTGTTGGAAAACACAATACAAGAATAATAGAAAAGAGGTTAATATATAAATAATTCCGGGGTCGATCTGCTCAAAATGGGCCCTCATCGCTAAAATTTGAATTCCTTTAGTTCTTGCCCTAATGATAAGTCTTGTCAGATTTTGATTCCTATCAATCCTCCTCCAACACAAGCACAAATTCATGCCACCAATAAGATGAAATATCAAGTACTAAAGTAATCAACCTTAAACAAGATAATAGATCACAAATGCAATCAAAAATCTGACCAAGAAACTTCCAATTCAACCCTAGATATGACTCACTAGAGAAGAAATGAAAAACAACAAAGAAGGAATTGATATGACTCACAATTTCCCCTTGTTGCACTCGCCACAATTCCAATTCTTATGATTGAAATTGATAAGAGAAAATGAACTAGGAGAAACCCTAATTCCACATGTAAAGTGTATGATTCAAATCTACAAAAATGGCCTCCTCAAACCCTACTTTAAGCAAGTATTTATACTTGCTACTCGTAAGGTTAGAAAATGGTCAAAATTACAAGTTTGCCACTTTTAGGGTAGCTAGTCCTAAATGAAAATTACAAAAAAATGAAATTTTCCCAAAAGAAAAATTACAACATAAAATAGTCCATAAAAGAATTACAAAGAACAAAACATCAGAAGTCTTCATGAGTCAATGCTTCGGAGTGGAAACAATCGCAGCGGATCTTTGATTGTAATTCTGAAGATGTCCCGTGTCCATCGATTAGTGTAAGACATATTGGCATCCCATGGAGAATTATTATTGTACCTATAAGATTATTTCTCAAATACTTATTAGATAAAAAGAAATGACATAAAATATGAGTGATTTGGATCATCATCCAAATCGAGTTCTGAGAGTATCGATAGTGCCGGAAATTTTCCCATCAAATGAGGTAATTTCTAAGTCTGAATTTTAAATCAAGAAAATGTACTTCTACTCCTTCCCTTCACGGAAATTCTCAACAACAAGAAGCTACAATAAAACCTCTAATTCAACTTCAACAAACAACAATTTCAACTTCTCAACAATACAATCAAGCAACTCAATCCTCAACATACACAATTTTGGATCAAAAATGAAAAACCCTAATTGACAATGAAGATCATGAATCAACCAACACTAAATCCCTTCTCTTAACTTGTGCTCTGATTCCAAAAGATGATATGCTTAATTGACAAAAGCATATACACACAACAAATGAATCGATTTCGATCAACACCAACTCCACAAGTGGCGTAAACCCTAAATCCCTTGTGAATCCAATTTGTAAATCTAATAACTTTAATACTAAATAATGATGTGCTCAATAGGATCAAGTACACAACATAAGATCCAATGGAAATCCAATCACCAAGATTACTAAAATGGCGTGAATCCCTTATGCAAAAGGCTTCCACACAAAATAGCAAATTCCACTAACAATTGAATAATCACAATGACAATTCACTTACAGATCTAATTCCTCTAAATTGCAAGCAATCCAATGATAGAAATGACCCTAAAATGACATGATAATCAAGAACAAATAAGAACAACCCAAATCATAACTAGATATGACACACTAGCATGAAATGGAATCAACTTAAGAATTGATATTACTCATAAATCCTTAAGTTGCTACTCACCACAATCCTTGAAGAATTGATAAGAGTCTTATGAAATTTAGAGTATGAACCCTAATTCTCACGAAAAGAGGTAGAAATTTTGTTTTCTTTCAACCAACTCTACAAACCCTACTTAAGCAAGTATTTATACTTTCTCTGTTTAGGATTAAAATGACTAAACAATTACATCTATGCCACTAAAGGTGGCCGGTCCTAAACCCACAATTACAACCAAATAAAATGTCCCAAAAGCTTACAAAATAAATGGTTCAAAAATAAATTACAAGTACAAAAGATAATAATCTTCAAAGAGACGGTTCGTTGAGTCAATGTTGATCATGGCGGGCCATTAGATGTGAATTGGATGATGTCACTAATTTGGCCAACAGTGTAGTTCATGTGGCATCCCGTGAAGAATGATCATTATACCATCAAGATTGTAGGGTAGATTCCCATTAGTTTGAATTTCAAATATCTTCCTTGTCTCCACACAATGCAAATCTGGAATTTACAAACAACAATTGCAATTTCCGAAATTACCAACACAATTCACTTTTATATGTTTCAAACTTTCACTTTTCCAAAATGATCTTCAAGGAACACTCCCTTCTTACTCACGGCAAACTCAAGGAACATAAGCTACCATAAGTTTTCTAAGTCTACTTCAATCAATCAACAAATATAACACAACAACATTGAAATCAAGTACTTTAATTCAACCTCAACACTTCAAATCAAGAAGTAAAAATTCAAGAACCCTAATTTCAAATGAAGATCACGAAAATTTCCTTCCTCAAACCAATGCTCTAATACCAAAATATGATGTGCCTAAAATCCAAAGCACATGTACACAATCCAATTAGAGAATTCAACAATGCAAAATCCCTAAATTGGCATGATGAAATGGAATTCCACTTAAGCAAATGACTAAGCGAAATGTGAACTAATAAGTATGTAAATTCTCAATGGTTAATCACGCAATTTACATTAGGAAGCAATTTCAAAATTGAATTGATCAAAATCTGAAAATTTCATCCATATCACGTGAACAAAGGTAACCACAAATTGCACCTAGATATGACTCACTAAATATAATTTGCTAACAACAAATGGAAGATTGATATTACTCATAATCTACACATGTTGAATCTCACCACAATTTCACAAGAAATTGATAAGAAATATTTGATTTGCAAGACTCTCCCTCATGGCTCAAAGTGTGTATTTTTCTCAAAATGTCAAAAGCCCCCTACAAACCCTAATTAGCAAGTATTTATACTTGCTCTAATTAGGGTAAAAATGTTCAAAAAATTTAAAATATGCCACTAGGTGGCCAATTCTAACAACAAAATACAAACAAATCATAAGTCCCAAAAATGAATAAAAGTGGCCGGTTCAATAATGAAAAATACAAGTATAAAAGATGGTCTTCAAAAGGTTGGATCTTCAAGTCAAATGGACACATTGTAGATCGTTAGACGTGAGTCTAAGAATTTCCCCAAT
>JBBMOL010000440.1:43201-170148 GCA_037954665.1 Laguncularia racemosa
ATTATTCAATTGTTAGTGGAATTTGCTATTTTAGTGGAAGCCATTTGCATAAGGGATTCACGCCATTTTAGTAGTCTTGGTGATTGGATTTCCATTGGATCTTATGTTGTGTACTTGATCCTATTGAGCACATCATTATTTAGTATTAAAGTTATTAGATTTACAAATTGGATTCACAAGGGATTTAGGGTTTACGCCACTTGTGGAGTTAGTGTTGATCGAAATCGATTCATTTGTTGTGTGTATATGCTTTTGTCAATTAAGCATATCATCTTTTGGAATCAGAGCACAAGTTAAGAGAAGGGATTTAGTGTTGGTTGATTCATGATCTTCATTGTCAATTAGGGTTTTTCATTTTTGATCCAAAATTGTGTATGTTGAGGATTGAGTTGCTTGATTGTATTGTTGAGAAGTTGAAATTGTTGTTTGTTGAAGTCGAATTAGAGGTTTTGTTGTAGCTTCTTGTTGTTGAGAATTTCCGTGAAGGGAAGGAGTAGAAGTACATTTTCTTGATTTAAAATTCAGACTTAGAAATTACCTCATTTGATGGGAAAATTTCCGGCACTATCGATACTCTCAGAACTCGATTTGGATGATGATCCAAATCACCCATATTTTATGTCATTTCTTTTTATCTAATAAGTATTTGAGAAATAATCTTATAGGTACAATAATAATTCTCCATGGGATGCCATTATGTCTTACACTAGTCGATGGACACGGGACATCTTTCAGAATTACAATCAAAGATCCGCTGCGATTGTTTCCACTTCGAAGCATTGACTCATGAAGACTTATGATGTTTTGTACTTTGTAATTCTTTTATGGACTATTTTATGTTGTAATTTTTCTTTTGGGAAACTTTCATTTTTTTGTAATTTTCATTTAGGACTAGCTACCTTAAAAGTGGCAAACTTGTAATTTTGACCATTTTCTAACCTTACGAGTAGCAAGTATAAATACTTGCTTAAAGTAGGGTTTGAGGAGGCCATTTTTGTAGATTTGAATCATACACTTTACGTGTGGAATTAGGGTTCTTCCTAGTTCATTTTCTCTTATCAATTTCAATCACAAGAATTGGAATTGTGGCGAGTGCAACAAGGGGAAATTGTGAGTCATATCAATTCCTTCTTTGTTGTTTTTCATTTCTTCTCTAGTGAGTCATATCTAGGGTTGAATTGGAAGTTTCTTGGTCAGATTTTTGATTGCATTTGTGATCTATTATCTTGTTTAAGGTTGATTACTTTAGTACTTGATATTTCATCTTATTGGTGGCGTGAATTTGTGCTTGTGTTGGAGGAGGATTGATAGGAATCAAAATCTGACAAGACTTATCATTAGGGCAAGAACTAAAGGAATTCAAATTTTGGCGATGAGGGCCCATTTTGAGCAGATCGACCCTGGAATTATTTATATATTAACCTCTTTTCTATTATTCTTGTATTGTGTTTTCCAACAGGCACACTTATCATATTCTATAGGGCAATGGACAAACTCCCTCAGACTCAGCTTGTGGGTTATCCATGGACCGACCTGAACCGGCGATGAGCTGGGCCGATGGATCCTATAGAAGACTGACATCTTGAAGACCATTTCTTTTATATATTTATTCTTTTATGAACTATTTTGGTTGTATTTTGGTTTTGGGACACTTTTATTTCTTTGTAATTTTCATTTAGGGCTAGCCACCTTAAAAGTGGCAAACTTGTAATTTTGAGCACTTTTTTAACCCTAGGAGTAGCAAGTATAAATACTTTCTTAAGAGAGGGTTTGAGGAGGCTTATTTTTGTAGAACAAACACTTCTTTTCACGTGTGAATTAGGGTTCCTAATTGTCATCTAAACTCTTATCAATTTCAATCTTAAGAGTTGAAATTGTGGCGAGTGCAACTTCTTGAAATTGTGAGTTGTATCAATTTCATTTTGTTGTGATTTCTTTTCTTCTCTAGTGTGTCATATCTAGGGTTGAATTGAGATATTTCTTGGTCAGAAATACATCTTATTGTTCACGAATTATTGTGTTTATTTGAAGTACTTTGCAATTGAATTTGAATCTTCATTGAAGAATTCCTTTGAAAACGTGTACTTCACTATTGGAAAAGAGTTCTTGGAATTGAGGTTTTCTTTGTCATTTGTGGATTATCTTCATGGATTATATGAGATTAGAGTGTTGTTAGAAGATATTATCATTGTGGTATTACAATTATATCTTTGAACTTTTGGATTTCCTTATATCTTCATTAGGGTTCACGTGAAATTGCCCTTTGTGGATCCGGTTTTGCCTTGACTTGAGATTGTTTTTCTTAAGTCTTTTGTTTGTGATTTCAAGTGTGTTTAAGCACATCATCTTTTTGGTATCAAAGCTCTTGTTGAGAGAAGGGAATTGGTTGTATTTGATTTCGTGGAAGTGATCATCAATTAGGGTTGATCAAGTGAAAACCACAATTGTGTTGTTGTTGTTGTTTGAGATTGCGAAATTACCTTGGATTGGGATTTGATTTGCTGATTGTTGGAGTTGGTTTGGGAAGGTTATTATATGACTTTGTGGTCACTAATTAACGTGGAAGAGCAGAAGTACAAAGTAAAGTTTACTTTAGCAATTTTTTTGAACTTGCAAAACTTACCAATTCTTGCCGTGAATAGCTTGTGGCGTGAGGAGGTTGTGTTGTTTGTTGTCTTTGATTTCCATTGTGTAATTCTGAATTGGTGGCGTACAATTTGCAGATTACATTGAGTTTGATTAGTAAGGATTTATTTGAATTCAAAACATATGCAATTAAGTTGTGGGGGTTAATGATTGCTATTTGAATTTGAATTCATTGTTACCAATTGAGAAAGGCTTGCAATTAGTGAAGTGGTTTGAATTTCAAATTGAAGTTGCTGCCTATTTTGTTGAGAGTTGTGGTTAGAACTTGTGGGGAGTGAAGTATATTTTGTTATTATTTTCGTGGAAAGTGGAAGTATATTAGTTGTGTTGTTGTTGTGGAAGTGAAGCATATTTATTGTTGTGTTCACTTGTGTTGTTGCCGTGGGAGTAACTTGAGGAAGTAAAAAAAAAAAAATTGTTGCACCGTGATTGAAAAGAGTAGGGAAATATTATTGTTGTGGTGTTTGAATTTGTTATACACCGTGTATAGAAAAGGTGTGTATATGTAGCATTGCATTTGTGTGCTAAGTAAGTAGTGTGTGTATGGTGTTATTGTGACGTGGTGAAGTGAAGGGAGTGTGCTACAATTATTTGAGATTACATTTGTATTTCAAATAAATCGCATCCAAAAACATGTCATATGATAGTGTGAATGGGTACATTGGCAATGAGGCCAATAACCAAGTGGGTGGCAGACTAGGTCGTCGAAATACAAGTGGAAGAACTCTAGATGAGCAACTTCAGGACCTTACCACAATTGTTGCTACATTGGCAACAAGAATTGATAGGATGACATTACCACCACCACCTGTGGTAAACCTTCAGGCATCACCTAGAGTAGAGGGAGATTATCATGCTTTTAGGGAAGATAGAGATGATAATTTTGGGCTTAATCCATACCCGGACAGGGAATTTAGACCGCCTCGAAGACTAGAGTGTGCGAAGCTACAGATGCCTTCATTTGATGGCAGGGGTTCCATAGATGATTACCTAGACTGGGAAGACCAAGTTGAGGGTCTTTTCAAGTGTTATGAGATTGATGAAGACTCCAGGGTACACCTTGTAGCTATAGAATTCACAGGGCATGCCGCTTTGTGGTGGGAAAATATGGTGATCAGCAGGCGAAGGGATGAAGAGACCGAAATACACACTTGGAGAGACATGAAACGAGTTTTGAGGAATAGGTTTGTACCGAAGCACTATAGGCATGAGCTATTTATGCGTCTCCAGACATTGAGATAGGGGGGTAAAACAGTGAATGACTACGCACAGGAGTTTGAGACACTAGTGATCAGATGTGGATCAGTTGAACCTCATGAACAAACCCTAGCATGTTTTGTATCTGGGTTAAAGTATGAGATAGCTTGTGTAGTTGAGCTTCAGAGATATAGTACACTTGATGAGGTTATACAGTTAGCCTTGAAAGTGGAAAGACAGAGACAATCCTATTCATTCTAGGATACTAGGAGCAAACTACCAGATGACCAAACTGTTCAGGGTCAGTTATGTTCTCCTTTATAGATACTAGTGGTTCACAAGCAGTTGAGTAAACCATTGGAGTATTCTGAGGATTAGAGTCAGACGAGTCTATCATTAGAGGGCCAGAATTCAGAGACAGTTGTGTTCACCTTCAGAGGTCTCAGAGGGCAATGAGCAGTTGGGCCAACCATTAGAAGACCATGAGGATCAACGACATACAGATGAGTTAGAAAAGGAGGAAACAATATCAGTGAAATGGGTTGAGATAGGGGACACCTCGGTGGATAATTGGTCATTATTTGTGTTGCAGATGAGATACATCCTAGAAATGGAGGAGAGAAAACAATCACCACCCGTGGTATTTCAGATTTTAGGATTTTGCAGTGATATTTCTTCAGGTGGTTTGCTAGGAGGAAACGAAGTCTCTACTGCATTTAATCTACCAGATTTGAGGACAAATCTTTTTGAGGCCCGAGAAGATGATAGGAATCAAAATTTGACAAGACCTATCATTAGGGTAAGAACTAAAGGAATTCAAATTTTGGCGATGAGGGCCCATTTTGAGCAGATCGACCCCGGAATTATTTATATATTAACCTCTTTTCTATTATTCTTGTATTGTGTTTTCCAACATGCACACTTATCATATTCTATAGGGCAATGGATAAACTCCCTCAGACTCAACTTATGGGTTATCCATGGACCGAACTGAACCGGCGATGAGCTGGGCCGATGGATCCTATAGAAGACCAGTATCTTGAAGACCATTTCTTTTATATATTTATTCTTTTATGAACTATTTTGGTTTTGGGACACTTTTATTTCCTTGTAATTTTCATTTAGGGCTAGCCACCTTAAAAGTGGCAAACTTGTAATTTTGAGCACTTTTGAACCCTAGGAGTAGCAAGTATAAATACTTGCTTAAGAGAGGGTTTGAGGAGGCTTATGATTTTGCAGATTAAACACTACATTTCAAATGAGAATTAGGGTTCTTACCTTGGTTCCAAACTCTTATCAATTTCAATCCTAAGAGTTGAAATTGTGGCGAGTGCAACATCTTGAAATTGTGAGTTATATCAATTTCATTTTGTTGTGATTTCTTTTCTTCTCTAGTGTGTCATATCTAGGGTTGAATTGAGATAGTTCTTGGTCAGAAATACATCTTATTATTCACGAATTCTTGTGTTTATTTGAAGTACTCAGCAATTGGATTCAGATCATCATTGAAGAATCCACTTGAAAACGTGTTCTTCTCTATTGGAAAGGAATTCTTATAATTAAGGTTTTCTTTTGAATTTGTGGCTTATTTGCGTGGATTATATGAGATTAGAGTGTTGTTAGAAGATATTATCATTGTGGTATTATAATTATATCATTAGACATTTGGATTTCATCATATCTTCATTAGGGTTCACGTGATTTAGCCTTGTGGATCCGATTTTTGCCTTGACTTGAGATTTTTTTTCTTAAGTCTTTTGATTGTGCTTCTTAGTGGAATTAGGCACATCAAGGATATATCACGGTTTGGTGCTTTCTTCTTCATCCATTTCACGTAGAATTCACTTGATTTTATTGTTATTTAGTGAAGTTAATCATTATTGGATGTTAATTGTATCTTTGAACCTTTGGATTGCATCAAATTTCCATTAGGGTTCATGTAAATTCCATGTCTAGTGGACTGGTTTGTATGTGAATTGAGGATTGTTTTCTTTGATTCATTTGATTGTGCTTAGACTTGGTTTTGAGCACATCATCTTTTGGTATCAGAGCACAAGTTAAGAGAAGGGATTAAGTGTTGGTTGAATTCTTGATCATCATGTTCAATTAGGGTTCTTCAATTGTGAACCGAAATTGTATTGTAAATTGAGTTGTGAAATTGTCTTGATTGAGAATCGAATTTGCTGTTTGTTGAAGTTGAATTGAAGGGTTTCTTGTAGCTTCTTGTGGTTAATCATTTTCGTGGAAGGGAAGGAAAGTAGAAGTGTGTTGTTAATTCAACATTTTCGAACTTGAAACTTGCCCATTCATACCGTGATTAGCTTGTTGTTTAAAGAAGCTTGTGGAGTGTGTTGTTGTGAATCCCTTGTGCAAATTCGGAATTGGGGAAGTATGTTTTACAGATTTGCATTGTGTGGATAGTAAGGAATCTATTTGAATTCAAACACATCAATTAAGTTGAGGAGTTAATGAGTGTTTGTTTGAATTTGAAAATCAATTCTTACTAATTGTGGAAGGGTTGCAATTAGTGAAGTGATTGAATTTTAAATTTGAATTGCTGCTTATTTGTGAGTTGCGGTTAGAACTTGTGGAAAGTGGAGTAAAACTTGTTATTATTGCCGTGGAAGTGGATTGTATTTATTGTTGTTGCCGTTTGTTATTATTGCCGTGGAAGTGGAGTGCAATTTTGTGTTGTTGCCGTGGGAGTTGTTTTGTGAAGTAAGTATCTTGTGGAATTTGGAAAAAATTGTTGCACCGTGATTTTGAAAGGAGTGGGAAATATTATTGTTGTGGTGATTGAATTTGTTAAGCACCGTGTATAGAAAAGGTGTGTGTGTGGCATTGCATTTGTGTGCTAAGCAAATAGTGTGTGTATGGTGTTGTGTGTATGTTGATTAAAAAGGGGATTGCAAGTGTTGCATGTGGAGGTGAATTATATAAGTGATGCACCGTGATGTGTTAATGTGTTGTGGAGAAGAGTGCTACGCGTGGGTTATAATAGCATACTTGTGAAGTTAAGTAGATTTGTTTGTTTTCCTTCTGTAGTTGCTATTGTTTGGCGTTAAAGGAAGTGTGGTTGTGAGGTGTGTTTCCTTGCTTCAAATTTTCTTTAAGGGTCAATATACTAAGTCTACAACTATGTCGAATGATAGCGTAAATGGGGGAATTGGCGATGAAGCCAAGAGTCAGGTTGGTGGAGGTTAGGGTCGTAATGTTGTAGGTAGGAGGACTTTAGAAGAACAGCTCCAGGATCTTACTACCATAGTTGCTACTCTGGTAACTAGGATTGATAGAATGACATTACCACAACCACCAGTGGTAAACCAACAGGCACCACCTCGGGTAGCTCCACAGAATCCTCATCGAGACGGAGTAGTGGGAGATGGAAATCTGAATAGAAGGATGGGTGAGGAGCATCTTCCGTATAGAGAAGAAAGGGATGACAATTTTGGAGCAAACCCATATCAAAATAGGGATTTCAAGCCGCCTCGGGGCTTGGAATATGTGAAATTGCAGATGCCTTCTTATGATGGTAAGGGATCAGCTGATCATTATTTAGATTGGGAGGACATGTTAAGGGTCTCTTTGAATGTTATGAGATCGATGATAACACTAGGGTTCGATTGGCTGTTGTTGAGTTTATAGGGTATGCTGCATTATGGTGGAAGAATCTGATTATCAGTAGGTGTAGGGATAGAGAGGCTGAGATTCAAACTTGGAGGGATATGAAAAGGGTATTGAGAAAAAGGTTCATTCCTGAGCACTACAAACAGGAACTGTTTATGCGACTGCAAAACTTGAGGCAGGGAGGCAAAACAGTGGATGATTAGGTGCAGGAATTTGAAACCCTCATGATTAGATGTGGGTCCGTTGAACCTCCAGAATAAACCGTAGCACACTTTGTCTTAGGTTTGAAATATGAAATAGCGTATCTTGTTGAGCTATAGTGCTATAGTACACTTGATGAGGCTATTTAGTTGGCCTTGAAAGTAGAGAGACAAAGGAGGTCCAACTTGTTTAGGGCTCCGAGCAGTAGGCCCAATGCTATTACTAGACCCATATCAGCTGAAGGTCGATTAGGGGGAACAAAAGCGGTAGGTGAGGTAGTGAAGGTAGTGGACAAAACTACCCCACATACTGTTAGAGAAAATTTACCTACTGGGAAGGGTAAAGAGGTAATAACTCCAGATGTGAGGCAGACTGTTCCTGGATCTACTAGTGGAAAGGCGCACCAAATGAAGTGCTTTAAATGCATGAGATTTGGGCATATGGCAGCACAATGTCTAAATAAGAGGGTGATGACTGTTATGGAGGGGACTAGGGAGGATGTTGAGGATGACCATGAACAGATTGAACCTACAGATTTACCAACGGCATTGCAGGAGTATTATGATGACTAGACTGTAGACGCACATGAGGAGCGTACAGGTGAATAATATCTACCCATTAATGTGTCATGCAGGGTTCTAATTATATCTCTTGATACTAGAGACATTCAGAGGGAGAACATATTTCACACCTCTTATAGAATCAGAGGTAACCTTTGTGTACTTATCATCGATAGTGGTAGTTGCACGAATGTTATATCTGCTGCCTTAGTAGACAAATTACATCTGTCTACTATTCCACATCCTAGCCCTTATAACTTGCATTGGTTGGATAATCAAGGTAGTATGTATGTTACACGTAGGGCGAAGGTTCCTGTGAATGTCGAGCAGAAATATCATGATGAGATTCTGTGTGATGTAGTCCCTATGCATGCATTCCATTTACTATTGGGTCGGCCTTGGTTATTTGATAGGCCGGTGTTACATGATGGGTTTAGAAACACCTACATGTTCAGCATGGGTGAATCTCGCATAGTTCTGTCACCAATGACTCCATCTGAGGTACATGGGTTTCAGGAATAGATCAGAACTCCATCCATTACATTTGATAGCCGGAAGAGCAGGACAACAGAGACATTAGGGTTCAGTTCCAAAACTGATCCTCTAGATTTGAGGGCAAATCTTTCAGAAGCTCGAGGAGATGATGGGAAAATTTTCGGCACTATCGACACTCTCAGAACTCGATTTGGATGATGATCCAAATCACTCATATTTTATGTCATTTCTTTTCATCTAATAAGTATTTGAGAAATAATCTTACATGATGGGAATCAAAATCCGACAAGACCTATCATTAGGACAAAAATTGATGGATTTCGAATCTTGGTGATGAGGGCCCATTTCGAGCAGATCAACCTCGGAATAAATTATTATCTAACCTCTTTTATCTTATTCATGAATTGTATATTCCAACAGGTATGCATATTTGGTTTCACAAGGCGATGGATAAACTCACTAAGACTCAGCTTGTGGGTTATCGATGGACCGACCTGAACCGGCGATGAGTTGAACCGACGGATTCCATCATGAAGCTAGCCTGCCGAAGATTATTTTCTTTACTTGTAATTTATGTTTGAACCATTTATTTTGTAAGCTTTATGGGACATTTTATTTGGTTGTAATTTTGCCTTTAGGACCGACCACCTTATAGTGGCATAGTTGTGATTTTCTTGTCATTTTAACCCTAAAGGGTGCAAGTATAAATACTTGCAAATTAGGTTTTTTAGGGAGCTTTTTGAACATTAGAGAAAATACACCCCCTTTGCCGTGAGAGAGAGTGACTCTTTCAAGCATTTGCTCTTATCAATTTCCTTAGTGAAATTGTGGCGAGTTGACTTGGATTTGTTGTGTGTTATATCAACAAATTACAAGTTGATCCTAATTCCAAACTAGTGAGTCATATCTGGTGAGGATTTAGTTATTTTATGTACTTTTGTTCTTATGAAATTAGGGTTCTAATTTCGAAATTTGAAAGCACCTTTGAATTGAATTTAAATACCATTTCGTTTTCCCTTCTAGCAATCGTCATTTGATATATTGTAATTCATCACAATTTCGGAATTTCATTTGGAATATTGAGGTATTTCCCTTCTTGTGGCGTGATACTTCATAGCCATTTCTCCCTTCAATTTGATTGTGCTTGAATTCCCCTTTTAGGCACATCATAATTTGGTATAAGAGCTTAAGGTTAAGAGGAGGGATTGTTGCAATTGCGATTTTGAAAATTAATTTAGTTATCTTCATCTTGCCGTGAGATTGCTTAAGGTTAAGAGGAGGGATTGTTGAATTTGAGATTTTTGATCCTTATATTGTTATCTTCCTATTGCCGTGAGTTGCTTATGGTTAAGAGGAGGAATTGTTGCAATTAGGATTGTCCTTTGTTTCCATCTAGCCGTAAGTTAATTGAAGGTATATGAGAAGGGTTTTGTTGATTGAAGTTTTGGGAATTGAAAGTTTTTGGTATTACCTTTGTGAATCGAATTGCAAGGGAGTGGAAATTCGGAACAAGTGAATGTATTTTTTTTGTTGTTGTTACTTGATGTTTACGTGATTGATCCTTGTTGAAATTGAGGATTAATTGAATTGTTTGTATTGGTACTAAGTGGCGTGATTATCTTACTTGGGAAGTTGAAACTTGTTGTTGTAGAAGTGGATGTCTTGTTGTAACTTTTGTTCTTGACTTCACCGTGAAGGAGGAGGAAAGTTAGTGCAAGTTAAGAAGTGCAATTGTATAGGAAGAGAATTGTGTTTATTTTGCATTGTTGAATTCGGAATTGGGGAAGGATATGTGCAATTTTCAGATTTGATTAGTGTGTAAGGAAGGAAGTTATTTGATTTCAAAACAAGCATTAAGAGTGAAGGAGTTAATTGTGCTTGTTTGAATTTGAAAATTTGCATCTTACCAAATGTGGAAGAGTTGCAATTAGTGAAGAGGATTGATTTTCAAATTTAAATGCTGCCTTTCTTATGTTAATTTCGGTTGAAAAATTGTGTTGAAGTGGATAAAGTGCACCGTGAGTGTGTAGGAGTGTATATGGTGTTGTGTGTGCAAATTGGAAGTGGAAGTGTATAATTTCCAGATTTGAATTTGCGTGGAAGAAGAGGAAATAATTTGAATTGAGTCACATCCATTTACTTCAAGTAGTTAAAGAGTGGTATTGATTATATTTCATTTGAATTTGAAATTGATTCTTACCATTTGTGGCAAAGGTGCATTAAGGAGTGTCAAATTTAAATGTGTTGCCGTGTATGTGTGTAATTACGGTGGAAGTGGGAGTGTTTAGTTGTTGTTGCCGTTTCTTGTTGTTGTTGCCATTTAAAGGAGCATCTTAGTTAGTTTTTGTTTGTTACTACCGTGGAAGTGAAGGGTTGCAACATATTATTGTTGCGTGAATTTAGTGTGTTGTGTGTGTAGTGTGCAAGTGGCGGAGTGAGTTGGTTTTGGCGTGAATTTGTTTTGTGAATTAAGTGTGCTACAATTACTAGACATTACATTGGTACATCAAATAGATTGCATCCACAAAAATGTCTATTAATAGTGTGAATGGAGGAATGAGTGATGTAGCATATAGTCGAATTGGTGGAGGTCAGGGTTCTAATGTTGCAGGTGGGAGGACCTTAGATGAACAACTTCGGGACCTTAGAAAACTTGTTACTACATTAGCAACAAGGATTGATAGGATGACATTGCCACCACCACCAGTGGTACACCTTCAGGAGCCACCTAGAGCAAAGGGAGATTATCATGCTCTTAGAGAAGATAGAGTTGGTAATTTTGGACTTAAACCATTCCCAGAAATGGAATTTAGACCACCTAGAGGCTCAGAGTGTGCAGAGCTACAAATGCCTTCACTTGAAGATAAGGGTTCCACAGATGAAAGATGTCAAACACCACTGTGCCAACCTTCAGAGGTTTCTGAAGGTAATGATCAGTTGGACCAATTGTTAGAAGACTCTAGGGATCAGCATAACATGGATGAGTCAAAGGAAACAAACTCATTGGAAAGTGTTGAGATAGAGGAAACATCAGTCGATAATGAGTCCTTGTTTTTGTTACAGGAGAGATACATCCTAGAGATGGAGGAAAGAAAACAATCATCTACTATAGTATTTCAGATATTGGGATTCTGTAGAGATACTCCTTCAGATGGATTACTTTTGGGAAACAGAGTCTCTGCTGCATTTGAACTACAAGATTTGAGGTCAAATCTTTTTGAGGTCCAAGGATATGATGGGAATCAAAATCCGACAAGACCTATCATTAGGACAAAAATTGATGGATTTCGAATCTTGGCGATGAGGGCCCATTTCGAGCAGATCAACCTCGGAATAAATTATTATCTAACCTCTTTTATCTTATTCATGAATTGTATATTCCAACAGGTATGCTTATTTGGTTTCACAAGGCGATGGATAAACTCACTAAGACTCAGCTTGTGGGTTATCGATGGACCGACCTGAACCGGCGATGAGTTGAACCGACGGATTCCATCATGAAGCTAGCCTGCCGAAGATTATTTTCTTTACTTGTAATTTATGTTTGAACCATTTATTTTGTAAGCTTTATGGGACATTTTATTTGGTTGTAATTTTGCCTTTAGGACCGACCACCTTATAGTGGCATAGTTGTGATTTTCTTGCCATTTTAACCCTAAAGGGTGCAAGTATAAATACTTGCAAATTAGGTTTTTTTAGGGAGCTTTTTGAACATTGGAGAAAATACACCCCTTTGCCGTGAGAGAGAGTGACTCTTTCAAGCATTTGCTCTTATCAATTTCCTTAGTGAAATTGTGGCGAGTTGACTTGGATTTGTTGTGTGTTATATCAACAAATTACAAGTTGATCCTAATTCCAAACTAGTGAGTCATATTTGGTGAGGATTTAGTTATTTTATGTACTTTTGTTCTTATGAAATTAGGGTTCTAATTTCGAAATTTGAAAGCACCTTTGAATTGAATTTAAATACCATTTCGTTTTCCCTTCTAGCAATCAGTCATTTGATATATTGTAATTCATCACAATTTCGGAATTTCATTTGGAATATTGAGGTATTTCCCTTCTTGTGGCGTGATACTTCATAGCCATTTCTCCCTTCAATTTGATTGTGCTTGAATTCCCCTTTTAGGCACATCATTACAGGTACAATAATAATTCTCCATGGGATGCCAATATGTCCTACACTAGTCGATGGACATGGGACATTTTCAGAATTACAATCAAAGATCCGCTGCGATTGTTTCCACTCCGAAGCATTGGCTCAAGAAGACTTATGATGTTTTGTATTTGTAATTCTTTTATGGACTATTTTATGTTGTAATTTTTCTTTTGGGACACTTTCATTTTATTGTAATTTTCATTTAGGACTAGCCACCTTAAAAGTGGCAAACTTGTAATTTTGACCATTTTCTAACCCTAGGAGTAGCAAGTATAAATACTTGCTTAAAGTAGGGCTTGAGGAGGCCATTTTTGCAGATTTGAATCATACGCTTTACGTGTGGAATTAGGGTTCTTCCTAATTCATTTTCTCTTATCAATTTCAATCCCAAGAATTGGAATTGTGGTGAGTGCAACAAGGGAAAATTGTGAGTCATATCAATTCCTTCTTTGTTGTTTTTCATTTCTTCTCTAGTGAGTCATATCTAGGGTTGAATTGGAAGTTTCTTGGTCAGATTTTTTATTGCATTTGTGATCAATTATCTTGTTTAAGGTTGATTACTTTAGTACTTGATATTTCATCTTATTGGTGGTGTGAATTTGTGCTTGTGTTGGAGGAGGATATATCACTATTTGGTGCTTTCTTCTTCATTCATTTCACGTAGAATTCACTTGATTTTATTGTTATTTAGTGAAGTTGATCATTATTGGATGTTAATTGTATCTTTGAACCTTTGGATTGCATCAAATTTCCATTAGGGTTCACGTAAATTCCATGTCTGGTGGATCGGTTTGTATGTGAATTGAGGATTGTTTTCTTTGATTCATTTGATTGTGCTTGGACTTGGTTTTGAGCACATCATCATTTGTGAGTAAAGTGGAAGTATAATCCATTTCTTGTTTGTTTTCAGACATAAGGAGTATAATTGTGCATTTTCAGAATTGAATTGCGTAGAGTATATGGAAGCTATTAATTTTCAAAACACACATTAAGTGGTAGGAGTTATTGTGTGGTCATTTGAATTTGAAAGTTTCTTCTTACTAATTGCGGAAAGGTTACAATAAGTGAAACAATTTGAATTTAAATTGAGTTGCCTTTTTAGTATAAGTTGCGATTTGCAATTGTATTTGAAGTGGAAGAAGTGCAATGTGAAATGTGTATGTGTGTGTTACACCGTGAGTGAAGGGTGTATGTGTGTGGCATTGTGTTTGCGTGTTAAGTGAAGGGTATATGTGTGTGGTGTTGTGTTTGTGTGTTGAGTGAAGGGGATTGAAACGTGGTGTATGTAGTGGTGGTGAGTGCTTGCATCATGAGTGAGAGGAGTGAGTGGTGGTGTGAATTTTGCATTTGTGTGTAGTGTAAGGTGCTGCACATTGTGGTGTGAAACTGTAGCAAGAAAGGAAGGTTGGAGTAATGAAGTTTGAATTCAAAAACTAACATTAAAAGTGTGAAAGTTATTGAAACTCATTACTTAAACACTTGTTAGTTGAATTTAATAACTTAACTACTTGGAAGTGATTGTTTGTGCTTCATTTATTTGACTTTACTTGAAGTATTAAGAAATATTTCATTGTGACTTGACCTCTTGCAATGTAGATATCATTGTGTATTAGTGTGGTTGTTTAAATGTGTTATTGTGATTTAGTGTGTTGCAAATTTTGGGATTGTACTTCAATAAATCACAATCATGTCGAATGATAGTGTAAAAGGGGGAATTGGCAATGAGGCTAATAGCCAGGTTGGTGGAGGACAGGGTCATTAAACTGCAGGTAGAAGAACCTTGGAAGATCAACTTCAGGGACTTACTACTATTGTTGCTACATTAGCAACAAGGATTGATAGGATGACAATGCCACAACCACCAATGGTAAATCCTTAGGCACCACCTCGAGTAGCTCCACAAAACATCTAGAGGGAAAGAGCAATGGGAGGAGGAAACTTGGGAAGAAGAAAGGAGGGAGATCATCATCCCTACAGGGAGGAGAGGGATGATAATTTTGGGATTAATCCTTACCCAAATAGGGATTTCAAGCCACCCAGGGGTTTAGAGTATGTGAAGTTACAAATGCCTTCCTTTGATGGTAGGGGTTCAGCAGATGATTATCTAGACTGGGAAGATAAGGTTAAAGGCCTTTTTGAGTTCTACGAAATCGATGACAATATTCGAGTTCGACTTGCTGCTGTTGAGTTCATAGGGTATGCTGCCTTATGGTGGAAGAATTTAGTGATTAGTAGGCGTAGGGATGGAGAGGCTGAAATTCATACATGGAGGGATATGAAGAGGGTATTGAGGAAGAGGTTCATTCCTGAACACTATAGGTAGGAACTGTTTATGCGTCTTCAGACTTTGAGGTAGGGAGGCAAAACAGTCGATGATTATGTATAGGAATTTGAAACCTTAATGATTAGATGTGGGTCAGTAGAGCCTCTAGAGAAAACCCTAGCATGCTTTGTATCAAGGCTGAAATATGAGATCGCATGTGTAGTTGAGTTACAGAGATATAGTACACTTGACGAGGCTATACAACTAGCTTTAAAAGTGGAGAGGCAGAGGCGATCCAACCCATTTAGGGTTACTAGTAGTAGGCCTAGTGCTACTATTAGGCTCATGAGAGCTAATGGTCAATCAGGAGGACCAAAGGTAGTAGGTGAGTTAGTTAAGGCAACGGACAAAGCTGCCCCTAGCACAAATAGGGAGAAAATGACTTTTAGGAAGGGCAAAGAGGTAATATGACCTAATTTTAGGCAAACTGTACTAGAAACCACTAGTGGGAAATTACGCCAATTTAAATATTTTAAATGCATGGGATTTGGGCATATGGCGACACAGTGTCCTAATAAGAGAGTCATGATAGTTATGAAGGGTGCTGGAGAACAGGATGAAGATGAGAAAGAACCAGTCGAGCCTATAGACCTGTCTATAGCATTGCGGGAATACTATGATGATCAAACTGCTGAGATACATGAGGAGGGAATAAGTGAATAGTATTTACCAATTAATGTGTTACGTAGGAATTTGACTTTATCTCCTGATGCTAGGGACAAACAGAAGGAGAACATATTCCACACTTCTTGTAGGATCAAAGGTAAACTTTGTGTACTGATCATTGATAGTGGTAGTTGCACTAATGTCATATCTGCTGCATTAGTAGACAAATTACAACTATCCACTAGTCCACATCCTAGTCCTTATAACTTGCATTGGCTAGACAATCGAGGTAGTATGCATGTTACACAAAGGGCAAAGGTGCCAGTGAGTGTTAGAAAGAAATATCATGATGAGATCCTATGTGATATGATCCCCATGTGTGCCTTTCATTTACTATTGGGTAGACCCTAAATGTTTGATAAAAAGGTGTTATATGACGGATTCAGAAACACCTACATGTTTCGAAAGGGAGGGTCTCGAATAGTATTGACACCTATGTCTCCATCAGAGGTGCATGATTTCCAAGAGCAGGTTAGGACTACTTCTGTTTCTTCTAATAATCAGGAAAACAGGGTGACAAAGGTATCCGGGTTCAATCTAAGAAGTGACCCTCTAGATTTGAGAGAAAATCTTTTAGAGGCCTGAGGAGATGATGGGAATCTACCCTGTGATGTTGATGGTACAATGATCATTCTTCACAGGATGCTACATGAACTACACTATTGGTCAAATTAGGGACATCATCGGATTCACATCTAATGGTCCGCCATGATCAACATTGACTCGATGAACCGGCTCTTTGAAGATTATTATCTTTTGTACTTGTAATTTATTTTTGAACCATTTATTTTGTAAGCTTTTGGGACATTTTATTTGGTTGTAATTGTGGGTTTAGGACTAGCCACCTTTAGTGGCATAGATGTAATTGTTTAGTCATTTAACCCTAAAACGGAGCAAGTATAAATACTTGCTTAAGTAGGGTTTGTAGAGTTGGTTGAGAGAAAAAAAAATTGCTGCCTCTTTTCGTGAGAATTAGGGTTCATACTCTAAATTTCATAAGACTTTTATCAATTCTTCAAGGATTGTGGCAAGTAGCAACTTAAGGATTTGTGAGTAATATCAATTCCTAAGTTGATTCCATTTTATGCTAGTGTGTCATATCTAGTTGTGATTTGGGTTGTTCTTATTTGTTCTTGATTATCACGTCATTTTAAGGTCATTTCTATCATTGGATTGCTTGCAATTTTGTGGAATTAGATCTATAAGTGAATTGTCATTGTGATTATTCAATTGCTAGTGGAATTTGCTATTTTGCATGGAAGCCTTTTGCATAAGGGATTCACACCATTTTAGTAGTCTTGGTGATTGGATTTCCCTTAGATGTTGTGTTGTGTGCTTGATCCTATTGAGCACATCATCATTTGGTATTAAGGTTATTAGATTTACAAATTGGATTCATAAGGGATTTAGAGTTTACGCCACTTATGGAGTTGGTGTTGATCGAAATTAATTCATTTGTTGTGTGTATATGCTTTTGTCAATTAAGCATATCACAAACACCTTCTTTAAGTTTGAAGCAATTCATTGAGTGGCATTGAATAAGTGTTATTTGAATTTGAATTATTCTTAACATTTATAGAGAAGGTTGCATTAAAGGTGTAATTTTGAATTTGTTGTCGTGTTTATGTGTGTATGTGTGGTGGTATAAGTGTGTATTGAATTGGTGGAGTTTGTGTTGTGTGTGTATTGAGTTGAAGGGTGTTGCACCATGGGTAAGGTGTTGTGTGTGAGTGGTGATTGAAATTGCACCGTGAGTGTGTGTGGCGGTGTGAGTGTATTGTGGAGTTGTGCAAGGAAAGTGCTACATGTGGTGTATGGGAGTGTGTATGTCATAACTAGAGAAGGAAGTTTAGTAGTTAAGTTTGAATTTCAAAACAAGCATTTAATTGTGAAAGTTATTAAGTATTATTACTTGAACACTTGCTTAGTTGAATTCAATCACTTACTACTTGGAAGTGTTTAATTGTTGCTATAATTGAAGTGTAGGGAAGTGTGTGTAGCATTGGTTGCTTAATTGCACCATGGGTGTATAGGAGTGTATTGCCGTGGTGCGTTTAATGTAGTGTATTATTGGTTTGTTGAAGTAGTGAGCAACTATGTCAAGTGACATGTTTTTGTCTACTAATGTATTGTGCTGGGCTTTGACCTCTTTTACAACTAATGATGATGAGTAGAGGGAAAATTTGTTTCATACTTCTTGTAGGGTGCAAGGTAACTTGTGCGTTATTATTGTTGATGGTGGTAGTTGTACTAATGTTGTGACTGCCTTATTAGTATCAAAATTGAAACTTGTAACTACCCTGCATCCTAAACCCTACAAATTACATTGGTTAAGTGATCAAGGAAGTCTACATGTGAGCCAAAGAGCTAGGGTACCTTTCAGTATAGGGGATAAATACTATGATGAGATTGAATGTGATATTCTTCCTATGTATGCATCCCAAATATTACTTGGCAGGCCATGGTTATATGATAGGAGGGTCTTACATGATGGTTTTAGGAATACATATGTATTCCAAAAAGAGGGTAAACGTATTATTCTGAATCCAATGTCACCTTCAGAGGTCTAAGAGGTTCAACAATAGATTAGTAGACCATCAGAGATCAAAGGGGGTTTAGTACAAACCAATAAATCTGGAGGGAAGAAGGTCTTATTGATGGGACAGAGTGAGTTGGAGGAGGCTATATCAGATGAGGGTCCAATATACTTACTGTAGTTGAGATATGCCTTAGGGATGAAGGGACATCAGCATCTACCCTCTACATTATCTTAGTGATGAGATCCATGATGAGAGTCAAGCCGGAAGAAGGAATGTGGATCCTCTTGAAGTGCCGCCTGGACCGATCACAAGAAGTCGAGCGAAACGACTCAAGGAAGCACTTAACGGGTTGATAAAGGATGTCCATGAAGCCGGAAAGGATTGGAGCAATCATGAAGTTGGAACGGATTGGAACAACCATGGGAAGACCCTTGCTCTTATACAAGTCACACCGGACACGGGTTGAAGAGGGCGTGTACTTTCAAGGCACGACCGTGTAGGAATTCCAAGATTGCACAGAATCATACACGGCTAGACACACGGCTAAAAGGCACGGCCGTGTATGGAGACAAGCAAATCCACAGAAAGATACACGACCAGAAGTACACGGTCGTGTATGTGACCGAAATGTGCACAGAAAAGTACACGGCCAAAGTACATGGTCGTGTACATGGCCGTGTATCCCCTGCCGGCCAGCTTGTTCTGTTTTCGTGTTTTTACGCAACTTATCTAAGCTACGACGTTTTGGACTTATTTTTCACGAATTGTAACCCTAGTATAAAAGCTCCTAGGGTTTAGAACAACTTAGAATTTACATCTTTGAACATTAAACACTTTTGAGAGGCACCTCTCTTGGTTCTTCAAGAACTAATATGAACTTATTGGATTGATTTCCGTGGAGTTCATCCCGACTTATCAATCGGTCTTTCATCCCGATTGTGGCGTCTTCACATTATACCAAGGTTCTTGTCTCGCTTATAGACAATGGGTTACGGTTTCCACTTTAGGTGTTTGGGCGTCTTAGGCAACGAATTCCGAACGTATTGGTATTGGGTTTCGTCACGGGTTGGCGTGGTTCGTATCACTCAGGTATTGGATGAGCACAATGTTCTTTTAACTGATGATTTTCCAGCAAGTTTACCACCTTTGAGAGGTACAGAGCATGCCATCGACCTCTTGCCTGGGCAATTTTACCAAATCGACCTATATATCACATGAATCTCGAGGAGGCTAAAGAATTGAAACATTAGGTGGATAAGCTAGTCGAACGGGGTTTTGTTAGGGAGAGTCTCAGTCCTTGTGCTGTTCTAGTCTTTCTTGTTCCTAAGAAGGATGGTACTTAGAGAATGTGCATTGATAGCCGAGCCAATAACAAAATTACCATTAAATATAGGTATCCTATTCCTAAACTTGATAATATGTTGGATGAAATGTATTGTGCACGGGTGTTCTCCAAGGTAGATCTTAAAAGCAGATATCATCAAATTCAGATGAGAAGAGACGAGTGGAAGACCACTTTTAAAACACGTCATGGACTGTACAAATGGATGGTTATGCCATTTGGTTTAAGTAATGCTCCTAGTACATTTACGAGATTGATGAATCATGTAATGAAGGAGTTTCTAGGTAAATTTTTTATTGTTTATTTTGATGATATTTTAATATACAGAAAAAGCCTAGAAAATCATGTGAGCATCTTCAGGCAGTATTTTCAGTTTTGAGGGTGCAACAGCTGTTTGCAAATCTCAAAAAATGTTCCTTTTACCAAATTGAGGTAACATTTTTCGGTTTTATTGTATCTGGTTCTGGTGTTAGGGTTGATGAGGAGAAAGTGCGGATTATTAGAGAATGGCCAACACCAAAATCAATCGAGGAGATAAGGAGTTTCCATGGACTAGCATCATTTTTATAAGCACTTTGTCCGTAATTTTAGTAGTATTTTTAGTCTATTAACAGAACTGACTAAGAAAAATGTTCCTTTCATTTGGGGTGGGAAGGCCCAAAAGAGTTTTGAAGAGGTAAAGGAAAAAATTACTTGTGCTCCAGTATTAGCTTTACCTGATTTTGATAAGGTTTTTAAGTTAGAATGTGATGCTTCTGGAATAGGGATTAGTGCTATATTGATGCAGGATAAGAGGCCTATTGCGTACTTTAGTGAAAAGTTAAGTGGTGTAACTTTGAACTATTCCATATGTGATAAGGAATTCTATTCCTTAGTGAAGGCTTTGATGATGTGGCAACATTATCTCCTTCCGTGAGAATTCATCATCTAAACAAATCATGAGTCATTGAAGCATTTCAGGGGTCAGTAAAACTTGTCTAAATGCTAAGCCAAATGGGTAGAGTTTCTGGAGAGTTTTGCATATGTGATAAAGTACAAAAAGGGTAACCAGAATATGGTAGCTGACGCTTTATCACTTAGGTATGTACTTATCACTTCTCTTCAATCGAAATTTCTAGGTTTTGAATAACTGAAGGAACAGTATATGCATGATGATGATTTTAGAACAATTATTGAGAAATGTTCTGTGGGTAAGATGTTTGAGGGGTATTACATGATTGAGGGGTTTTTGTATAAAGCTGGGAAATTGTGTATACTTTGTGGGTCTGTGATAGGAATAAAAATCCGACAAGACCTATCATTAGGGCAAGAACTGAAGGATTTCAAATCTTGGCGTTGAGGGCCCATTTTGAGCAGATTGACCCCGGAATTATTTATATATTAACCTCTTTTCTATTATTGTTGTATTGTGTATTCCAATAGGCACACTTATCATATTCTATAGGGCAATGGACAAACTCCCTTAGACTCAGCTTGTGGGTTATCCATGGACCGACCTGAACCGACGATGAGCTGGGCTGATGGATCCTATAGAAGACCGGCATCTTGAAGACCATTTATTTTATATATTTATTCTTTTATGAACTATTTTGGTTGTATTTTGGTTTTGGGACACTTTTATTTCCATGTAACTTTCATTTAGGGTTAGCCACCTTAAAAGTGGCAAACTTGTAATTTTGAGCACTTTTTTTAACCCTAGAAGTAGCAAGTATAAATACTTGCTTAAGAGAGGGTTTAGGGAGATTATTTTTGCAGAATATACACCTCTTTTCATGTGTGAATTAGGGTTCATACCTTGGTTCCAACTCTTATCAATTTCAATTCCAAGACTTGAAATTGTGGCGAGTGCAACATCTTGAAATTGTGAGTTATATCAATTCCATTTTGTTGTGATTTCTTTTCTTCTCTAGTGTGTTGTATCTAGGGTTGATTTGAGATAGTTCTTGGTCAGATTTACATGTTATTATTCACGAATTCTTGTGATTATTTGAAGGAAATTATCAAATTGATTCCATTCATCTTTAAGGTTTTCCTTGAAAACGTGATTTTCACCATTGGGAAAGGGATCTTACTTTACAGTTTTCTTTTGTTAAATTGAGGCTTCATTTGCGTGGATTATATGAAATTAGAGTGTTGTTAGAAGGCATTTTCTTTGGGGTATTATGATTATATTATTGGTTGATTGAATTTCATCATTTCAACATTAGGGTTCATTTGAAAAGTGCCATTTTTAGGTCCGATTTTGCCTAGACTTGAGATAGTTGATCTTAAGTCTTTTGGATGTGCTTTAAAGTGTGATTAGGCACATCAGTCTGTGAGGGAATTTTTGGTGAGGGAAGCATATGCAGGAAGATTGTCTAGTCATTTTGGCGAGAAGAGAACTCTAGCCATGTTGAAAGAAAATTTTATATTAGAAGGGTATGATAAGGGATGCTCATAGGGTGTTAGAAACGGTGTGAGTTTGCAAAAGGGTAAAGGGAAAGAAAGGCATTCAGGGTGAATATATGCCTTTACCTATACCTACCAAACCCTGGACTGATATCAGTATGGATTTTGTGTTGGGCTTGCCTAGGACGCAAAGGGGAAAGGATTCTATCATGGTGGTTGTTGATAGATTCAGCAAAATGTCCCATTTTGTGCCCTGTTGCAAAACAGATGTTGCCATTTTTCTTGCTAACCTTTTTGTGCAAGAGATTGTTAAATTGTATGGTGTTCCACATAGTATAGTGTCTAACAGAGACACTAAGTTTCTTAGCTTCTTCTGGAAGACACTATGGAGTAGACTTGGTACTAAACTTATGTATAGTATATCATGCCATCCATAGACCGACGGCCAGACTGAGGTTGTTAACCATACTCTTGGCACATTACTAAGAGCAATGGATGGCAAGAATCTTATTGATTGGGACTTATCTCTTCCTATTGTCGAATTCGCTTACAATAGGTCTACTCATAGTTCAACCAGTAAGTCTCCCTTTGAAGTTATGTATGGTTATAATCCTACTATTCCATTGGATCTTATAGTAGGACCAACAACAAAGGAAGAGAGTAAGTGGAGTAGAGTGAGCTAAGGAGATTCAGCAACTTCATGAGAAGACAGTTGAATGCCTTCAGAAGACTCAAGAGCAATAGAAACATCAAGGAAACAGGTACAAGAAAACCAGCATTTATAATCCAAGTGACTTAGTCTGGATTAATCTTAGCAAAGACAGGTTTCCACATAAGAAGTCGCAAAAGCTATCACCTAGATTAGATGGACCTTTGAGAGTTGTTAGGTGCATCAATAACAACGCCTACAGAATAGAGTTACTAGGGGAGTATGGTGTATTAGCTACCTTTAATGTTTCAGATTTGTCACCATATTTACCAGATGACATTCATGAAGACCTATCAGATTTGAGGGCAAATCTTCCTAAAGCCCGAGGAGAAGATAGGAATCAGATTCCTACAGGACCAATCACTAGAGCTCGAGCTAAGGGTTTACAAAATCTAGCTATGAAGATCCTCTACGAACAACTAAACCCTGAGGATGTTAATTTGGTATCTACTTTGCTTTCATATAATTGTTGTGTATTCCGACAGGTACATCTATCGGTTCTATAGGATGGTGAATAAAAACACGCTGATGCGTGAAACCCTAAGTATGTTAAACCTAGAACCTTGACGTCGCTAATTGGATTCAATTACCCCAAGGATTGCCTTGAATAAGCAAAGTGTATCTAGACCCCAATCACACCTGTTGACTGAAACCTAAGTTATCAAAAGGGCATTCCTAGCAATCCGGTTAAGAATTCCTATGGAAAAGTTCTTTTGCAAAAGAACAAAAAGGGTTTTCATAATATCCCATGAAAAAGGATGTGTTTTTTTCATTCAATAATAATAATCTCCCTTTGGACGACCCCCTTGCTTGGCATATATAGTACACGAATACAATATAGAAAACCTAACACAATATGGAAATCCTAAGTTGCCTAATCTATCCTTATCCTTATGTAATTGAGTAGGTAACTAAATAATATAAACTACAAACCAACAAATAAAAATCAACACAAACCGAAAGTGTCTCTATTGTAGCGGTTCACTAAAAATATTTAATGTCGTTAAATTATTTCATTCTTCCATGGTCACATGAATCAAGATAACATATGTATGTTCTCCTTTAGTGTAGCTTGATTCTGTAGCTTATAAGTCCATGACTAATCCTTGTAGAGCTTCGTTCATCCTCTTAGCTCTACCTCGGGTCATCAGGCCTCCAATACCATGTAATGGATCATGGAATTTTGGCTCCTTCCTTTTTCATGCTAGCTGATCCTCGTCATTCCCTCCTTCTTCGAAAAGATTCATCCTTAAATCACCTGCATTATAAAAAGTAAGATCAGAAACATTACAATTGTGCTTATATTACCATAGTGACTCATTAAATCAATCTTGTAGGTTTTATAATTGATGCGCTCCAAGAATTGGAAAAGTCCTTCTCCTCTAGAATGTAATTTAGGCTTTTGCTATGGTGCAAATCTTTCTTTTCTCAAATGCACCCAAACCTTTTCTCTTGGATGAAACATAGTCCTAACACGTCCCTTTGGTATTGGCCACTTCCAAATCGCATCCAATTTCTTCTCATCCATGAAACACCATACTAGGTAATGAAAGGTTAGTGTCAGTATAAGTAAAATAAACTTCCTTGTAAATAAGTATAAGTAGTTGTTTCCTCACCCACATTGCACTCTCACACTCACTTTTTCTTACAATTTTCTCTCCTCTCAGTGTTTCAGACTCTCTTCCCTCATAGCTCACCAGTGTTTGTCTCTCACTCTTTTCTTTTTTCTCTCCCTGCTTTCGCACACTCTCGTGTTTTGCTCTAACTTCTTTAGAAATTTTCACTTGGTCCTTGCAAGCTTCCCATGGTTTCTATGGAGTTAGAACCACCTTCCTTTTGTTTAAAACAAAAGAATATTGGTTCTTGTACCCATCGTACATAACCTTCCTGTCAAACTGCCATAGTTGCCCTAACAATATGTGGCTTGCTTGCATAGGTACCACGTTACACATAACCTCATCCTTGTAGCTCCCTATAGAAAGGGCTATAAGAACCTGCTTGGTCACCTTAACCTCCCCACAATCACTCAACCATTGTAATTGATATGGTCTCGGATGTTTCACAGCTTTCAAATGCATCTTTTTTACTAGCAAGGTGCTAGCAAAATTAGTGCAGCTGGCACTATTGATTATCAAGCTACAAACTCTACCCTGCACATGACATTGTGTATGAAAAATATGTTCACGTTGGATCCCCTCACCATTCTCCTGGGGTTGTACACTAAGTACTCTCCTCATAACATACAACTCGCCACTCATGGGTCCCTCTAAGTTAACATCCTCATACTCCTGCGATGGTGACTCCTCCTCCTCCTCCTTAGAGCTCACACTCTCTACATCCCCACTATCACTGATAATCATAGCTCTCTAATTTGGACATTGGGATGCAATGTGCCCAAATCCTTGACACCTAAAACATTTAGTATCTCTCATCCTAGAAGGGAGTTTAGTGTTAGTCTTTCCCTTAGGTGCAGCAATTAGATTCTTAGCCTTTACGTCCTCCTTAAGCTTTAAATCGGTACAGTTTCTCTTCCACTTAGATTTCCATGGAGATTTGGAAGTCGAACCAATCCTTTGCTCACTCCCATACTTTAATTGCCGCTCTACTTTAATAGCTCTGTGCAACAACTCTTCCATATCTCAGTAATGGTGAAGATCTATTACGTCAACTATTTCCCTATTCAACCCGTTGATGAATCTAGCTATAGTGGCCTCATCATCCTCCTCAATTCTTACCCTAATCATGGTTATCTCCAACTCTTTGTAGTAATCCTCTACACTATTATTTCCTTAAGTCAACCCTTGGACTTTCCTAAGTAAGTCCCTATAGTAGTGACTAGGAATACTATGCTTCTACATGATAGTTTTCATCTTCTCCCAAGTGCTAACAGGTCGCTCTCCATACTTATGCCTATTACACACCAACTGATCCCACCATACACTAGCGCAATCTAAAAACTCTACTGCAACCAGTTTTATCTTTTTTTCCTCAGTGTAGTTATGGCATTCAAACACATGATCCATCTTCCTCTCCCACTCTAAATACAACTTTAGATCATTCTTTCCTTGAAATGTTGGGATTTTCAACTTAATACTTCCCAGATTACTATCACGCCTCTGGATACTTTCCTTATCCCTCACGTGTTGGTAATCTCCAAAATCAGATTCCTTGCCTTCATCTATCCTAACGCCTCCCTTATTCTGTCTACCTACTCCTCGCTTGATAGTAGTATTGCTAGACGACTCCCTACTCCTTTCCATCTTATCCATCCTTTCATGGATTTACTCTAGTTCACCCGTTAGGATCCTCTTTATCTCCCCCATCAATTCTTCAAACATCACCCGACTTTCTCCTCCATTATTGTTCTATCTCGACATAATTCTAAAATTTGCAGCAAGATAAGATCACAATTACAAGAAATATATATGTATGTTCCTCACACCCACTCGTGTATTGCTCACAAATGATATGCTCACAATTTCACTCATGTATAGCTCTCACAAAATATTATCTTACAACCTACTTTTTTTGTAATTCTTTTGCTAGGAACTCAAATTGGAACTCCTAAACTCAATTTACTAAGTTAACACTAATGATTACTAATCGGTCCTAAGTCACGTGAATGATGGAATACTAACTACACAACTCAAATTGATATGGAAAAGATTCACCAATGAATGGATATGCAATCAAACATTACTTTTAACACAAAAGGAAACAATCACTATTACATCGATTGCTCAAAGGATGTGTACAATTCGGATACCAAACATAGACAATCAAGGATATGTTACGGTAGGAAATTGGAAATAATTGATATGGAAAGTAAATTAAATCAATAAGCTATCTTATGATTTCAGCAATTGTAATCTTTCACGGCCGAATTCTTTTTTTTTTTTTTTGAATGTCGTTTCTTGATTCTTTCTTTTGTAATCGAATTGATATATATATATATATATATATATATTTACAGAAGAACTATAAATTGAACACAATTGATTGTTCAATGGAAACCCTAAATGTCGTCAGCCCTAATGGATTGTAATGGAAGCCCTAATGTCGTTTCTTGATTTTTTTTTATATGACTTCTATCTATGAATATGAAAAGAACAACATGCGAACATGGAAAAGAACAACAGACAAATTAAAGAAAGGATAGAATTTACTTGATTCAAGAAGCCGAAGCTTTGATACCAAATGATGCGTGAAACCTTAGGTATGTTAAACCCAGAACCCCGACATTGCTAATTGGATTCAATTACCCGAGGATCGTCTTGAATAAGCAAAGTGTAACTAGACCCCAATCACACCTGTTGACTAAAACCTAAGTTATCAAAACGGTATTCCTAGCAATCCGGTTAAGAATTCCTATGGAAAAGTTCTTTTGCAAAAGAACAAAAAGGGTTTTCATAATGTCCTACGAAAAAGGATGTGTTTTTTTTCATTCAATAATAATAATCTCCCTTTGGCCGACCCCTTTGCACGGCATATATAGTACACAAATACAATATGTAAAAACCTAACATAATATAGAAATCCTAAGTTGCCTAATCTATCCTTATCCTTATGTAATCGAGTAGGCAACTAAATAATATAAACTATAAACCAACAAATAAAAATCAACACAAACCGAAAGTGTCTCTATTGTAGCGATTCACTAAAAATATTTAATGTCTATAAATTATTTCATCCTTCCATGGTCACGTGAATCAAGTTCTCCTTTACTGTAGCTTGATTCCTTGGCTTACAAGTCCATGACTAATCCTTGTAGAGCTTCGTTTATCCTCTTAGCTTTAGCTCGGGTCATCGGGCCTCTAATACCATGTAATGGATCATGGATTTTTGGCTCCTTCCATTTTCATGCTAGTTGATCCTCATCACACGCTAAGGATCAAATTGGGGACCTTCTTGGACTAACGTCTAATAGTTCACAATGTGTCCATTTGACTTGAGGAATCGGCCATTTGAAGACCATCTTTTGCACTTGTATTTTTCATTATTGGATTGGCTACTTTTATTCATTTTTTGGACTTATGATTTGTTTGTACTTTGTTTTTAGAACTGCCACCTAATGGCATATTTGTAATTTTTTTTAAAATTTTTACCCTAATTCGAGCAAGTATAAATACTTGCTAATTAGGGTTTGTAGGGGCTTTTGAAATTTTGAGAAAAATACACACTTTGAGCTGTAAGGGAGAGCCTTGCAAATCAAAGATCTTTTATCAATTTCTTGTGAAATTGTGGCAAGATTCAATAAATGTAGATTGTGAGTAATATCAATCTTCCATTTGTTGTTAGCAAATTGTATTTAGTGAGTCATACCTAGGTGCAATTTGTGGTTACCCTTTGTTTACGTGATTTGGATGAAATTTTCAGATTTTGATCAATTCAATTTTGAAATTGCTTCCTAGTGTAAATTGTGTGATTAACCATTGAGCATTTACATACTTATTAGTTCACATTTCGCTTGGTCATTTGCTTAAGTGGAATTCCATTTCATTACGCCAATTTAAGGATTTTGCATTTTTGAATTCTCCAATTGGATTGTGTACATGTGCTTTGGATTTTAGGCACATCATATTTTGGTATTAGAGCATTGGTTTGAGGAAGGGAATTTTCGTGATCTTCATTTGAAATTAAGGTTCTTGAATTTTTACTTCTTGATCTGAAGTGTTGAGGCAGAATTCAAGTACTTGATTTCAGTGTTGTTGTGTTATATTTGTTGATTGATTGAAGTAGACTTAGAAAACTTGTGGGTTGCTTGTGTTCCTTGAGTTTTCCATGAGTAAGAAGGGAGTGTTCCTTGAAGATCATTTGGGAAAAGTGAAAGTTTTGAAACATAGAAGAGTGAATTGTGTTGGTAATTTCGGGCAATTGTTGTTTATAAATTCCGGATTTGCATTGTGTGGAGATAAGGAAGATATTTGAAATTCAAACACCTTCTTTAAGTTTGAAGCAATTCATTGAGTAGCATTGAATAAGTGTTATTTGAATTTGAATTGTTCTTACGTTTTGGGGAGGAAGGTTGCATTAAGGGTGTAATTTTGAATTTGTTGCCGTGTTTTATGTGTATGTGTGGCGGTATAAGTGTGCATTGAATTGGTGGAGTTTGTGTTGTGTGTGTATTGAGTTGAAGGGTGTTACACTGTGAGTGAGGTGTTGTATGTGTAGTGGTGATTGAAATTACACCGTAAGTGAGGTGTTGTGTGTGTGGCGATGTGAGTGTATTGTGGAGTTATGATGGGAAAATTTCTGACACCGTCAACCTCTTCAGAACCCAATTTGGATGATTAACCAAATTGCTCATATTTTACTTTATGTCTTTATATCTAATAAAATTTGGGAATAATCTTACAGGTACAATTATACTTCTCCATGGGATGCCAAAATGTCCTACAACTTCAGTTGGACACAGAACATTTTTCAGGATAACAATCAAAGACTCGCTGCGATTGTTCTTTATTCTGAGGCATTGGATCATTAAGACTTATGTTATTTTGTATCTTGTAAATGTTTATTGAACTATTTTGGTTGTATTTTGGTTTTGGGACACTTTTAATTCTTTGTAACTTTCATTTAGGGTTAGCCACCTTAAAAGTGGCAAACTTGTAATTTTGAGCACTTTTTAACCCTAAGAGTAGCAAGTATAAATACTTGCTTAAGAGAGGGTTTGAGGAGCTTATCATTTTGCAGATTATACACCTCCTTTTCACGTGAGAATTAGGGTTCATACCTTGGTTCCAAACTCTTATCAATTTCAATCCCAAGATTTTGAAATTGTGGCGAGTGCAACATCTTGAAATTGTGAGTTATATCAATTTCATTTTGTTGTGATTTCTTTTCTTCTCTAGTGTCAATCTAAGGTTGAATTGAGATTTTCTTGGTCAGATATACATCTTATTGTTCACGAATCCTTGTACTTATTTGAAGTATTTATCAATTATATTCCGGTTCATCATTGAAGATTTCCCTAGGAAACGTGTTCTTCACTATTTGAGAGGGATTATTTTTGTTACGGTTTTTTCTTTTGTCATTTGAGGTTTATTTGCATGGATTATATGAAATTAAGAGGTTATTAGAAGGTATTATGATTGTGGAATTATAATTACATCTTTGGATATTTGGATTTGATCATATCTTCTTTAGGGTTCACGTGAAAAGTGCCCCTTTATGGATCCAATTTTGCCTTGACTTGAGATAGTTTTTCTTAAGTCTTTTGATTGTGCTTCTAAGTGGTTTTAGGCACATCATCTTTTTGGTATCAAATCTCTTATTGAGAGAAGGGAATTGGTTGTATTCAATTTCGTGGAAGTGATCATCAATTAAGGTTGATCAAGTGAATACCGCAATTGTGTTATTGTTGTTGTTTGAGATTGCGAAATTACCTTGGATTGGGATTTGATTTGCTGATTGTTGGAGTTGTTTTGGGAAGGTTATTATATCACTTTGTGGTCACTAATTTACGTGGAAGAGCAGAAGTACAATGTGAAGTTTACTTTAGCATTTTTTTGAACTTGCAAAACTTACCAATTCTTGCTATGAAATAAGCTTGTGGCGTGAGGAGTTGTGTTGTTTGTTGTCTTTGAATTCCATTGTGTAATTCTGAATTGGTGGAGTACAATTTGCAGATTACATTAAGTTTGATTAGTAAGGAATTATTTGAATTTAAATCATATGCAATTAAGTTGTGGGAGTTAATGATTGCTATTTGAATTTGAATTCATTGTTACCAATTAAGGAAGGCTTGCAATAAGTGAAGTTATTTGAATTTCAAATTGAAAGTTGCTGCCTATAGTGGGATTCAAAATTCATTTTGGGAAAGCTACTTATTAATCTTTTGTCTTCATTATTGCCGTGGAAGTTGAAGACTACTTGTAATCAATATTCACCTTGTTGTTGCCGTGAAGTGATACATCTTAATTGTTGTTGTTGCTTGTGTGTTGCCGTGGAGTGAACTTGTGGAAATTAAATTTGCTGCAACCGTGTACTTGTGGCTTGTTGTGGAGAAGAGTATTACACTGAGTTGCAATTATGAAATTGTAACATTAAGTGGGTTTGTTTGTTTGTCTTTTGTAGTTGCTATTGTGTGGAGTTTAAGGAAGTATAGTAGTGGAAGTGTGTACCCTTGAATCATATCGTTTTGAGGGAAAAACATACAAGAATCTACAAATATGTCTAATGATAGTGTGAATGGGGGATTGGGTGAAGAAGCCAATAGCCAAGTTGGTGGAGGTCATGGTCGTAATGTGGCAGGCAGGAGAACTTTGGAGGAACAACTTCAGGAGCTTATACTATAGTTGCTACACTGGCAACTAGAGTTGATAGGATGACTTTGCCATAACCACCAGTAGTAAACCAACCAGCACCACCTCGAGTAGCTCCACAAAACCCTCATCGAAACAGAGTAGTGGGAGATGGAAATTTAAATAGAAGGATGGGTGAGGAGCATATTCTAAACAGGGAAGAAAGGATGACAATTTTGGGGTCAACCTAAATCAGAATAGGGATTTCAGGCCACCTCGGGGTTTGGAGTATGATGAGATCCATGATGAGAGCCAAGCCGGAAGAAGAAATGTGGATCCTCTTGAAGTGCCGCCTGGACCGATCACAAGAAATCAAGCAAAACGATTCAAGGAAGCATTTAACGGGTTGATAAAGGTTGTCCATGAAGCGGAAAGGATTAGAGCAATCATGAAGTTGGAACGAATTGGAATAACCATGGGAAGATCCTTGCTCTTATACAAGTCACACTGGACACGGGTTGAAGAGGGCGTGTACTTTCAAGGCACGACCGTGTAGGAATATCAAGATTGCACAGAATCATACACGGCCAGGACACACGGCTAAAAGGCACGGCCGTGTAAGGAGACAAGAATTGGCATAGAATCATACACGACTAAAGTACACGGCCGTGTATCCCCTGTCGGCCAGCTTTTTTCTGTTTCGTGTTTTTACGCAACTTATCTAAGCTATGTCATTTTGGACTTGTTTTTCCACGAATTGTAAACCTAGTATAAAAGCTCCTAGGGTTTAGAACAACAAAGAATTTACATCTTTGAACATTAAACACTTTTGAGAGGCACCTCTCTTAGTTCTTCAAGAACTAAATCGAACTTATCGGATTAATTTCCGTGGCGTTCATCCCGACTTATCAATCGGTCTTTCATCCCGACTTATCAATCGGTCTTTCATCCCGATTGTGGCGTCTTCATTTTTATACCAAGGTTCTTGTCTCGCTTATAGACAACGGGTCGTGGTTTCCACTTTAGGTGTTTGGGCATCTTAGGCAACGAATTTCCGAATGTATTGGTATTGGGTTTCGTCACGGGTTGGCATGGTTCGTATCAGTTTGGTATCAGAGCTTAGGTTTGTCAAAACATCAAGTTCGGTTGAGGAAGGTAATATCAAAAACCCTAACTGCAATCGTTCATATCAATCATCGTATTCAAATTTCGTAGTATTGATTGTCTTTTGATAGTGCAATATCGACTAGGCGATTGTTAAAAGAAAAAAAAAGAGAGTAAAAATCACTACCAAAAAAAAAAAAAGAAGGGAAAAGAAAAGAAAGACAAGAGAAATGTGATCAAAAGCAAAAACAGAGACAAAAAAAAAAAAATTCGGATAGAAAAATAGAGGAAAATTTACGAACCCTGAGTTTGTTTTTGAATTCTATGAAAGGAAATTGGTGTAGTTTGGGTTAGTTCCAAGAGAATTGAGAAGAGGAAATTGGCGAGTTGATATCATCATTATTTGTGAGAATACATGAGTGACTGTGTGATATCATTCATTTGAGCGAAACACGTAAGGGAGTGTATCGTTAGGTTTAATTATATATATATTTGTGTTAGTACTAATCTTTTTTTGCAGGGACTATGTCGAGACAACATTCTCTGGAAGGTGAGAGGGGAAGGTTTGATGCTAGGTTAGTAATTGAGGCGTTGAGGGGTGAAATGAAGAGGATGTTCCAAGAGGGAATGGAATAAATTCATGAGACGGTAGAGCAAAGATTAGAGCAATCCACAAAATGTATTCCAAGGGCGTAAGAAGGAGGAGTCGTTCTAGGAGAGTACCGAGGGGTGGAGATGAAATGTCGGAAGATGAAGTTGATGAGCCTTCTGTCGGGAGTTATAGAGGTTATAGTGGTCGGAATAGAGGAACTAGGGGATTAGGAAGATAGAGGAGATAAGAATAGAGAGGATGATCAATTAAGTAGCATAAAGATGAAGATTCCTCCTTTCTAAGGGAAGAATGATCCCGAGGCATACTTAGAGTGGGAGAAAAAGGTAGAGATGGTGTTTGATTGTCACAACTATAGTGGGAGAAAGAAAGTAAAACTTGCTGCCATTGAGTTTTCGGATTATGCTATAGTGTGGTGGGATCAACTAATGTTGAATAGGAGAAGGAGTGCGAGCCACCTATTGAGTCTTGGGAAGAGATGAAAAGAGTGATGAAGAAGCGGTTTGTGCCTGCGTATTACTATCGGAATTGTACAATAAGTTGCAAACTCTGAGGCAAGGAAGCCGGAGTGTAGATGAGTATTTCAAGGAGATGGAAGTCACTATGATTAGGGCGAATGTAGAGGGGGATAGAGAGGCTACAATGGCTAGGTTTTCTTGTTGGGTTGAATAGAGAAATCCAAAATGTGGTTGAATTGCAGCATTATTAAAATTGGAGGATATGGTTCACATGGCTATAAAGGTTGAGAACCAGCACAAGAGGAGAGGTAGTAGTAATGCACGGTTTCAACAGGGTAATGGTTCATCCACTTGGAAACTAATTAATGGAAGAAGGAAGAAAAGCCTTTACCCACCAAACCAAAAGGGGACCTAAGGCAAGCAGGTTCTACTCCTGGTAACCAAGGTAACCCTGATTCTTTCTACTTCTAGAAATCGTGACATTAGATGTTTTAAATGCCAAGGTAGAGGCCATATTGCTAGTCAATGTCCAAATAGGCGTGTGATGATTTTGCCTGATGATGGAGAGTATGAGATTGAGGGGGATAGTGAAGAAAATGATATGCCTCCATTAGAGGATGCTAGTGATGATGAGGAGCCTGCAATGGGAAGGCTAGTGGCAGTAGTGAAGCAAGCGTTGAATGTGCAGGTGAAGGAAGAAGAGGAGGTGCAAAGAGAGAATATATTTCATACTAGATGTTATCTAGGAGATCACATTTGTAGTTTAATCATTGATGGAGGGAGTTGCACCAATGTAGTGAGTAACTTTATTGTTGAGAGGCTGGGGCTCAAAAACTGTTGGACACCCTAGTCCATATAAATTGCAGTGGTTGAATGATAGTGTGAGACTAAGGATGTAAGCAAGCCTTGATTGGTTTTCGCATTAGTAGATATGAGGATGAGGTGTTATGCGATGTAGTGCTAATGCAAGCATGTCATGTGTTGTTGGGGAGGCAATGGCAATTTGATAGGAAGGTTGTTTATGATGGCTTTTCTAATAAGTATACGCTTGTTCACCAAGGGAAAAGCTTTAATCTTAAACCGTTAACACCTAAACAAGTGTATGAGGATCGGTTGCAGCTACAACAGTCGTTTGCAAAACATAAGGTGAGTGAAAAGCAGAGGGAGAGTGAGAAAGCAAAAGACAATGAGAAAGAAAAGGAATATAAAAGTCAAGATCAAAAGGAAAAAGAGAGGAAGGCTGGAAAGAGTGTGAGAGGCTAAGTTGAAGGGGGATCAACTTTGGTGGTGAGTGAAAAGGAGAGGGCAGCCTTGCAAAAGGAGAGTTGTGTGGTAAGAGCGAGTGTAGTAAGGAGAGCGTTAGTGATGAGGCAACCTATGTTGTTGCTGGTTTTTAAAGAAACATGTTTGACTACTAACGAACTATCTAACTCTTTGCCTAGTGTGGTTGTGTCTCTTGTGCAGGACTTTGACGATGTCTTTCCTGAGGAGATTCCAAAGGGATTACCACCTATTCGTGGTATTGAGCACCAGATTGACCTTGTACCCGAAGCATCAATTCCAAACAAACCAGCTTATAGGAGCAATCCGGAGGAGACCAAAGGAACTCCAAAGGCAGGTCGATGAATTAATGGAGAAGGGGTACGTAAGAGAAAAGCATGAGTCCATGTGCAGTGCCTGTGATTTTGGTGCCTAAGAAGGATGGGCATGGAGAATGTGTGTTGACTGCCGCGCCATCAACAACATCACGGTAAAGTATCGTCATCCCATTCCTCATTTAGATGACTTCTTAGATTGGTTTATATGAGTATAGTGTCATTCCTCGTGAGCCATGGATAAACATTTCCATAGATTTTGTGTTAGGATTATCTAGGCCTAAGCATGGTCGAGATTCTAATTTTGTGGTTGTGGATAGGATTTTTAAAATGGTTTCATTTCATTCCTTGTCAAAAAACTGATGATGCTATAACACATTGTTGATTTGTTCTTTAGAAAGGTAGTGCGTCCGCATGGTATACCTAGAAGCATTGTTAGTGATCGAGATGAGAAATTTTTGAGTCTTTTTTGGAGAGTATTGTGGGAAAAGTTGGGAACTAAATGGATGTTTTCAACTATCTGTCACCCACAAATTGATGGGCAAATTGATGTAGTTAAAAGGGACTTAATTTTAATTGTTAGGGGCAATCATAGAGAAAACATTAGGGCTTGGAAGGATTGTCTACCATTTGTGGAGTTTGCATATAATAGGGCTTTATATAGCACTACTCATTGTTCACCATTTGAGATTGTGTATGGTTTTTTAAACCCATTGGTTCCTATTTATTTATTGCCATTGCCACTTAACAAGTCTGTGAGTTTTGATGCTGATTCTAAGGCAGATTTCATGAGAAAGCTACATGCACAGGTAAAGATTAGGATTGTAAGACAAAATGCCAGGGTTCTTTTAAGGGTGAACAAGGATAGGAGACCTAAGATTTTTCAGCCTGGAGATTGGTTTGGGTGCATTTTTGCAAAAGGGGAGTTTTCCCATTGCAGAGGAGATCCAAGTTGAACCCTAGGGGAGACGGTCCCCTTTTCGATGCTTGAGAAAATCAATGATAATGCCTATAAAAAAAATTTACCAGGTGAGTATCCAGTAAGTGTCACATTTTATGTTCCTGATCTGAGTCCATTTGAAAGTAGGCAATGATTTGAGTGCCGCTAGACCGATCACAAGAAATCAAGCGAAACGATTCAAGGAAGCATTTAACGGTTGATAAAGGTTGTCCATGAAGCCGGAAAGGATTGGAGCAATCATGAAATTAGAACAGATTTTGGAACAACCATGGGAAGACCCTTACTCTTATACAAGTCACACCGGACACGGGTTGAAGAGGGCGTGTACTTTCAAGGCACGACCGTGTAGGAATATCAAGATTGCACAGAATCATACACGGCCAGACACATGGCTAAAAGGCACGGCCGTGTAAGGAGACAAGAATTGGCACAGAATCATTTCAAGGCCAAAGTACACGGCCAAAGTATACGGCCGTGTAACCCCTGCCGGCCAGCTTTTTCTGTTTCGTGTTTTTTACGCAACTTATCTAAGCACGTCATTTTGGACTTGTTTTTCACGAATTGTAACCCTAGTTAAAAGCTCCTAGGGTTTAGAGCAACAAAGATTTACATCTTTGAACATTAAACACTTTTGAGAGGCACCTCTTCTGGTTCTTCAAGAACTAAATCGAACTTATCGGATTAATTTCCGTGGCGTTCATCCCGACTTATCAATCGGTCTTTCAACCCGATTGTGGCGTCTTCATTTTTATACACAAGGTTCTTGGTCTCGCTTATAGACAACGGGTCGCGGTTTTCCACTTTAGGTGTTTGGGCATCTTAGGCAACGAATTTCCGAATGTATTGGTATTGGGTTTCGTCACGGGTTGGCGTGGTTCGTATCAGAGTATGTAAACTATAGATGCCATCCTATGATGGTAAGGGATCAGTAGATGAATACTTAGACTGGGAGGAATAAGGTCGAAGGTCTCTTCGAATGTTATGAGTCGACGACAGTACTAGGGTCAGATTGGTTGCTGTTGAATTTGTAGGGTATGCTGCACTTTGGTGGAAGAATATGATCATTAATAGGCGTTGGGATGGAGAGGCTGAGGTTCAGACCTGGAGGGATATGAAGAGGTTGCTAAGGAAAAGGTTCATTCTGGAGCACTACAAACAGGAGCTGTTTATGCGGCTGCAAACCTTGAGGCAGGGGGGCAAAACCAGTGGATGATTATGTGCGGAATTTGAGACCCTTATGATTAGGTGTGGGTCAGTTGAGCCTCCAAACAAACTATAGCACGATTTGTCTCAGTCTAAAATATTGAGATAGCGTGTATTATTGAGCTGCAGCGCTTTACCACACTTGATGAGGCTATTCAGTTGGCCTTAAAAGTAGAGAGACAGAGGAGGTCCAACTTCTTTAGGGCTCCAAGCAGTAAGCCCAACACTGTTACTAGACCCATCTCAGCCGATATCGATCAGGGGGACAAAGGCGATAGGTGAGGGAGTCAGGCAGTGGACACTTACACCCCAACCATTATAAGAGAAAAACTTACCCACTGGGAAGGGTAAAGAGGTCATGGCCCCAGAAACAGGCAAACTGTTTCCTGGATCTACTAGTGGGAAAGCGCGCCAGATAAAATGTTTTAAATGCATTGGGATTTGGGCATATGGCTGCACAGTGCCAAATAAGGGGTGATGACTGTTATGGAAGACATTGGAGAAGATACTGAGGATGACCATGATCAGATTAAGCCTACAGACCTACCTACATCACTGCAGGAATACTATGATGATCAGAATGCAAATGCACCTGAGGAGCATACTGGGAGGAATATCTACCCCTTAATGTGTTATGCAGGATTTTGTCCACATCTCCTGATACCATTGATATTCATAGGGGAATTATTTCATACCTCTTGTAGAACAGAGGTAACCTTTGTGTACTCATCATCGATAGTGGTAGTTGCACGAATGTTATATCTGCTGCAACTGGTAGACAAATTACAACTGTCTACTATACCACATTCTAGTCCTTATCACTTGCATTGGCTGGATAATAGAGGTAGCAATGCATGTTACCCTTAGGGCAAAGGTTTCCTGTGAGTGTAGGGCAGAAACTATCATGATGAGATCCTTTGTGATAATAGTTCCTATGCATGCATTCCTATTTGCTGTTAGGTCGGCCTTATGTTGTATGATCGACGGGTTGATACAATGATGGGTTTGAAAATACCTATATGTTCAGCATGGGCGAGTCACGCATAGTTCTATTACCAATGACTCCATCTAGATCCAGGGTTTTCAGAAACAGATCAGAAATCCATCAACTACCATGGTTAGCCGGGAGAGCAGGACAATAGAGATCAAAGGGTTCAGTTCACAACTGATCCTCTAGATTTGAGGCAAATCTTTCAGAAGCCCGAGGAGATGATGGGAAAATTTCTGACAGACCGTTAACCTCTTCAGAACCCAATTTGGATGATTAACCAAATTGCCCTATTTTACTTTATGTCTTTATATCTAATAAAATTTGGGAATAAACTTACAGGTACAATTATACTTCTCCATGGGATGCCAAAATGTCCTACAACTTCAGTTGGACACAAAACATTTTTCAGGATAACAATCAAAGACTCGCTGCGATTGTTTTTATTCTGAAAGGGATTGGATCATTAAGGGCTTATGTTTATTTTTTTATCTTGTAAATGTTTATTGAACTATTTTGGTTGAAAATTTTTGGGTTTTTGGGGCACTTTTAATTCTTTGGAACTTTCAATTTAGGGTTTTGCCACCTTAAAAGTGACAAACTTGTAATTTTGAGCACTTTTTTAACCCTAGGAGTAGAAGTATAATCTTGTTAAGAGAGGGTTTGAGGGCTTATCATTTTTTCAGATTATACACCTCTTTCATGTGAGAATTGGTTCAAAACCTTGGTTTCCAAACTTTATCAATTTCAAACCCAATAGTTGAAATTGTGGCGGTGCAACTCTTAAATTGTGAGTTATATCAATTTCATTTTTGGTTTTTGATTTCTTTTCCCTTTTCTATGTGTATATCTGGGTTGAATTGAGGTTTTTTCTTGGCAGATATACATCTTATTGTTCATGAATCCTTGTACTTATTTGAAGTATTTATCAATTATATTCGGTTCATCATTGAAGATTTCCCTTAAAAAAACTGTTCTTCCTTTTGAGAGGGATTTTTTTTTTGTTACGGTTTTTCTTTTGTCATTGAGGTTTTTTTTGCATGAATTATTGAAATTAAGAGGTTGTTAAAGGTATTATGATTGTGGAATTATAATTACATCTTTGGATATTTGGATTTGATCATATCTTCTTTAGGGTTCACGTGAAAAGTGCCCTTTTGTGGATCCGATTTTGCCTTGACTTGAGATAGTTTTTCTTAAAGTCTTTTGATTGTGCTTCTAAAGTGGTTTTAGGCACATCAAGTTGTGTGTGTATTGAGTTTAATACACATTTTGTTAATTTATTAGTAGGTACTTAGACTGCTGATATTATTATTACAATCACTATGGAATTTTTATTGTAGGTCCCACATTCTAAATTAATGTAATGGTATTTTTTATGAATTTAAGTAGTTGTCTTCTTAATCATTGACTACATTAAATAGTGATTCTAACTAGACTAACTTTAAGTAATAGTCCCTTTACAACGCTATAGCATAAAACACTAAATTAACATGGTAGTTATTATTTGATTTTCCTGCCTTGTATTGTAGACTACTAAAATAGGGATACCCAAGGGGTATAGCATCTCTACTTTTAAACCTCGATGTTGCTCTCTTGGATGCTAATGTTACTTCTTCTTTTTTTCTATAGCCTTAATGTGTGCTCTTGAGCTCACCATGGTAACTTTATCTAAAACCTAGGTGTGGTGTTCATGAGGTTGCCAAAGGTAATTATATCAAAATTGATTACATCAAGGCAATGTTGTTAGATCATTCCTTAATTAAGGCAAATTGTGGCATTATTGATTGATTAATCCATGGTGTATATCCTAGTAACTAGATCACCTGTTTATTCCATGTGGCATTATTGATTGATTGATTGATGGTGGGTGTCCCAATGTGGGAGTTGCCTTAATTGACATTTGTGACATTTCTTTCTTGGCATTGAGTAAGCATTAAGTTTGTTTAGGGGACCATTACCCTCAAATAGTCCCTTAGGTAAGGTGCTATGTGTTGGTAAGTATCGAGGTCAATCTAAGTGTAAGATAATCTAAATATAACACCTTCCACAGTTTTGGAGTCCCATAGATATGTTACTTGCATTCATTGCATGTGCATTCATTTCATGTGTAGACAGACATCATGTTGTGCAAGTTATGCTTTGATAAGTTGCTTAAATGGTAGTGGTGAGGGTCAAACTTGTTGAACCATGGTTTGGCTTGTCCCTCATTGGTTTGTCTTATAGGTTACTATACAGCGAGCAATAGGCTAGCATCAGAGTGATAAGTGTTTCAACTCAAATCTTGAAGGATAGGTGTAAAAATAGAGTATATTAGAATTTCAATTAGATTGGTAGATAGAGTGTTAAGATTTGTATTTTTTTTTTTAAAACACATGTCTATTCAAAAACTCATTTCAATCCTTTATTTTTTACGGTTTTTAACTATTGATTCCATAATTTGCTAAGGGATACCAATTCTCAAGTTGTGCGTGCACACATGATATGATGACTTTTAGCCATTTCCATTGAACCCCATTTATTTGAACTTATTTATTATTAGAGTTCGTGCAAATGATAATGAAAAAAAATTATAAATACAAATACATACAAAAAATTATTATATTGCATCGAGACAACGATGATGACTAATTTAAAAATGACATGCTAAACATGAATAGTAAAGTCCCAAAATTTATATAACAAAATAGCTTACATAAACTACAAATTTTATGTATCCCGAAAAACTTAATTATGTTATGTGCTTAATATATCATCATAAAGTTGGAACCCGATGTGCTTCTTAAGCCTTGGGAGAAGGAGAAAGAGTGGCAGTTCTTGTAGCACAAATTTTCCACACATGATTGTTCCTATGAACAATAAGGGTTGCATTGCCGAGCTTGAAGCAATTCGATGAATGAGCACATCATTGCATGATTCCCCTACATGCATGAGTTCATGGCAACAAGTAGAGGTAGGATCTCCAAAACCTGCCCAAAAAATGCTTTTTGAAGAGTTCAACCCCACATTGTCTAGACATGTGCTTAATACAATTATGTAAGATACGATGTAAGTGTGGGCTACCTTGAAAAGGGTAGCACAATAGGCTTAAATGCATAACTACTATCACCATAGTCTTTAAGGATGTGTTGAGTACATGAAAACCATTGTGATAACATTGGCTACAAGCAAAAGGATCATCACAACACTTGGATGTTGACAAGAAGATGGTTTTCATGTATATTTATACTGACAAGTTAACAAGAAAGTAATTCATGTTCATTTGCATTAAATGATGTAAGTTTCATGGTTGGCTTATTAAACATCTTAAGTTTCAAATGGTTACTAAAATATCATTTTCCAACAACAATAAATTCCTTCAACATATTTTATGCCAAAGTTAAGAGGTTATCTATGAGAAAGTTTGTAAAAGTAGCCCCTTTTCCCTTCCTTTTAATCAAGTTTTTTTTTTGTTCTATTTTTTTTTTTGCTCATTTATCTTAATTATATTAGCCATTTCTAAAAATAAAATAGAAAATATTTACGTGAATGTGCCTCAATAGTTTTACGTAACTTCTTTAACATTTAACAACAATCATCGAGTCACAATATCTAATGTTTACATTGTAAGACTGTAGAAGCCACATAGTGGAATAAACCGAAAATAATAAAGTAGCTTAGGTTGGGGAAAGAAATGCTCATGTTGGGATGATAATGGTATTATTTTTCTCCATGATGTACGCTTGTGCATTGCCATATTTCATTCTTTATTTAATATCTTGCCTTGCTTTTCTATGTTTTCTAATATATATGCACCCACATTAAAATGCAAGACACTAATTTTGTTATATCACTATTCAAAAATATTAGATTTCACCAATATATTCTTTCAATTCCAAAGTATACATCTAATCTCATAGACAATTGATGGGTGATTTTGATAAACCAATAAATTTTCTTCAATTTAGCACTTTTTACTTTCCTATACATCACGTTATTTGCTTCAAATAAGGAGACTAAATTTAGTCAGTTTCAAGGTCTTTAAATTTGAAAGGTTTCTATCTATTAAGGTAGTTTCAATACAGTGTACTTGATCTCTTTCAATTTAGCACACAACTTGCAAGTGTATGTCCGCTTAGAACATTTAGTACTTTTTCTTGAGTATATTATGATAGTCAAACTATTGTTGTACCACTCCACACTTCGTAAGCATTAGTGGATGTTGTAACCATATTGCATGATGTGCTTAAAACCAAGGTTAAGCACATGCAAATGAATTAAAGGAACAACTTCAATTCTCAATTAAAAACCGGTTCAATAGGATCATGAATTGCGTGAACCCTAATGGAGATTTAATGAAATCCGAATGCTCAAAGTTGCAATTAACAATCCAACAATGATAATCTTCTCCAATATAACAAAAATCACATGAATTCCACTTGAATTACAAAAACGAACAATAAGATCCCATTCTGTGATTCACTTTCCCAACAAAATGACCCACGGTTCCAAGAAGATGCTAAATTGAAGGTTAAAACTAAGGCTAAAACCAATCAATTAAGCAACAAGAATTTGATTACAAATGCAATCAAATTCGGTCAATAAACAACCAATTCAACCCTAGATATTACTCACTAGAGAGAAAAGGAAATTGCAACAAAGTAAATTTGATATTACTCACAAATTAACCTTGAAGCCACTCGCCACAACCTTAAATTAGGATTTGAAATTGATAAGAGAAATTGAATTAGGAATAAGCCCTAACCCTCTCACATAAAAGTGAAGTTCTATTATGAAAAATGGCCTCCTCAAACCCTTTTTAAGCAAGTATTTATACTTGCTCCCTTTAGGGTTAGAAAATGCACAAAATTACAACTATGCCACTTTTAAGGTGGCCGGTCCTAAAAGACAATTACAATCAAATGAAAGTGTCCCAAAAGAAAGATTACAACATAAATAGTCCAAATAAATAATTATAAATAAAAATAGTCTTCATCATGCTAGCTCTTCCATAGGATTCGTTGGCCCAACTCATCGCCGGTTTAGGTCGATCCATGGATAACCCACAAGCTGAGTCTGAGTGAGTTTGTCCATCGCCTTGTAAAGCATGATAAGTATTCCTGTTGGAATATAAAATACATGAATAAGATAAAAGAGGTTAGTAAACAAATAATTCCAGGGTCGATTTGCTCAAAATGGGCCCTCATCGCTAAGATTCAAAATCCTTTAGTTCTTGCCCTAATGATAGGTCTTGTTGGATTTTGATTCCTATCATTGCAAATACAAAGAAGATGGAAAATATTTAAGTAGATAAATTACATATGGGATTGGGTTAGAAATTTACTTTTTTCCTTGTGGGATATTTGACACTTTTCAAGTAGAGTAGATACATGATTTTATAAAACATCCCAAAATAACTTTTTCGTACCTTAGACGCCTGATAGAGCCATTTTATACTTAATCTTTATAGTATAAATTGTGTTAATTCATTATTGATTTTATAGAAATCATAAGGAAATGGTACTTAATACTATTATGGTGATAAATCAGGTTAAATGGAGTCAAGGATGCTAATTCAAGTAAATTAGAGAAGTCATCTACAACTTGGATCAAGACAAGGAGTTACACCACTGGAGGAAAGCACATGAGCAAGTATCTGTCCAGAAGGAGGCATGGTTTGAGATCTGGCCATGTGGTAAACCATGCTACACACTGCAGGAGAAAGAGAGACACGGCTTAGGGCACGGCCGTGGGAGAAACCGTGCTTGGAGCCGTGGTGGAAGCTAGACGTGCCAAGGAGAAGAAATTGTGGAACTTTGACAGAGGATGGCACGGCCTAGGATCTAGCCGTGGTGTAGACCGTGGTACACACTGGACAAGGATGAAGAGCTTGTAGATCATGCATAGAGGAAGGCACGGTTAAAAATCTAGCCGTAGGTGGAGCCGTGGTACACACTGGACACAGAAGATGATACGTGAATTATGCACAGAGGAAGGCATGGCTTGACCCACGGCCGTGTGGTAGGGCGTGCCAGGCAGACGAAGATTCACTTCTCGAAATCTACTTGGAAAAGGAAAGATATTTTCGTATCGTGTTAGCAAAAGATCACATGCCATCCCTCTAACAATATAAAGAGAACCAACCCTAGAGGGTGAGGGCAACTTTTAATCTTTAATCTTGAATCTTTGGATCTTGAAGAACCTTGGATCATCTTGGAGGTAGAGCAGGCAACCGGGTTTATCATGTTTCTACTTTTTATTTTCGTTTTGTTGATGAACATGAGTAGCTAAGCTACTTTTCTAGCCAAAGGGTCATAGATGTTTAATTCTCCACGAATTGTGAGGTCTAATTGACTTGTATTTAATCTATTCGTTGTTTTCGGATATTCATATATCTTCTGATCATTCTGTCATTATTATCTTTGTTGATTGGTATGAATAGAGCTCTTCTACTCGATTAGCAAGTTAATATATTGTCAACTAGCACGTCAAATATGTAATTGTTTGATTGTTCTAGTCTCAGTGACACAATAACATGTTTGGTTATAAAATAGATGATCGAATTCATGTTATGGAGGTGTATGATCATATTTAAATAGGTTATCTTATAATCTACTGGCATGAATTGGTGGTCTCTCTAGTTTTTAATGCTATTGGTAGATTAAATCCTAAGTGCTTGTCTGGGGTTGCCTAATCGATAAGAGAAATAATCAAAGAGCTTCTTTTGGTTATCGAGGAAGTACGGAGAGATAGATTGTTAGAGCTTGTTAATAACCATAACCAATTTATCTAGAAATAAGAATAGAAAACATTTGCATCGATGATCAATTCCTTGAATTAAACTATCTTGATTCCTTTGGCTAGGCTTTTATCAATATACGATTCTATTATCTTGCTTCGACTTTATTTTGATTCATAAACAAACCCCCCCCCCCCCCCCCCTCGTTTTCTTTTCATCTTTATGCCCTTTGAATAGAAATATCTTTAACCAATCCCTGTGGATTCGACCCTACTCACCACTATATGCAAATCATATAATTGTCTAGGAGTAGGTTTTATTTTTGTTGGATTCGACACCCATCAAATTGTGGCGCCGTTGCCGGGGATTGGTGTCAAATTTATTTCTATTCTTGTATGACTTGTTCTTCTCAGACAGGTGAACTAACTTATAATCCGGAGATTGAGAAGACTCTGAGGAGGCTGCGACAAGAAGCTAGATCATCCACTAGACTGAACTTAGCATCGGATTTGTCTGATTCATCCATTGATTCTGAAAAGAAGACGAGATGGCAAATCCCGAGAGAACATTGCGAGAGTTGGCTGCGCCGGATGTGAATCAACAACCACTTTGTATTCACTACCCCGAATTAGCCATGGAATTTGAGTTAAAATCTGGGTTGATACATCTGCTACCCACCTTTCATGGTCTTGAGAATGAAGATCCTCATAAACATTTGAAAGAGTTTCATATAGTGTGTTCTAGTATGAGGCCGCAAGGAATAACCGACGATCAAATCAAGCTACGCGCTTTTCCATTTTCTTTAAGTACTAAAGCTAAAGATTGGTTGTTTTATTTGCCTCCAGGTTCTATAACCACATGGACTGATATGGTGAGACTCTTCTTGGATAAATTCTTCCCCGCTTCCAGAGCCGCTGGTATAAGAAGAGAAATTTGTGGTATCAAACAGAGGGACACCGAGACTCTTCATGAGTATTGGGAGAGGTTCAAGCAACTGTGTGCAAGCTGCCCACAACATGGGATATCTGAACAACTCCTCATCCAATATTTTTATGAAGGCTTACTTCCGATGGAGAGGAAGATGATGGTTGCTGCAAGCAGAGGCGCCATAGTAAACAAAACCCCTGGTCAAGCTAGGGAATTGATCTCCATTATGGCTGCCAATTCGCAACAATTTGGGTATAGGCATGATACATCTTCAAGGAAGGTAAATGAGGTAAGTGTTTCTAACCTTGAACATCAAATTTCTAACCTAACCTCCCTTGTGCAGCAGCTAGCTCTTGGAAATACCCAGCAGGTGAAAGCTTGTGGAATTTGTGCTGCTCCTAATCATCCGATCGACATGTGCCCCACATTGCAAGATGATAACCATGAACACGCCAATGCTGTAGGCGGATTTCCAGGACAACCGCAGAGGAAGTATGATCCCTATTCAAATACTTACAATCCTGGATGGAGGGATCACCCTAACTTCAGATATGGAAATAAACCACAAAACTTCCAACAATTCCAACCTAAGCCATCAAACCAAGTATCACAGGCTCTTTCCACTTCAGGTATGTCCTTTGAGGAAATTGTTAAATCACTTGCCGTTAATACAAAACAATTTCAGGACGAGACAAAGCAGAGCATCCACAACTTGGAAAATTAGGTAAGTCAACTTGCTTCTTCTATAAATAGGTTGGAAACTCAAGGTAAGTTACCTTCTCAAACCGTCACAAATCCAAAGCAAAGTGCTAATGCAATTACCTTGAGAAGTGGAACGAAATTGCAGGGATCAAATGAGAAGGGACACCGAACTAATCCTGAGGAAGAGACTGAGAAAGAAACTGCAACTCCACGCCAGTAGAACAATCAGATCAAAGGACCCTCATTGAACCACCAAAGGTCATGACAACAGCACCTCCTTTCCCTTCCAGACTAGCAAAATCCAAGAATGAAGTTGAAGAAAAAGAGATTCTTGATACTTTTCGTAAAGTTGAGGTAAACATTCCTTTGCTGGATGCAATTAAGCAAGTACCTCGTTATGCTAAATTTCTTAAAGAATTGTGCACTAACAAAAGAAAGCTGAAAGGTAATGAAAAGATTAGTGTAGGTGAGAATGTTTCAGCTATTCTTCAGAAGAAGCTTCCTCCTAAATGTAAGGATCCAGGTATGTTTACTATTCCTTGCAAAATAGGTAATCTTGGAATTACTAAAGCTATGTGTGATTTAGGAGCTTCAATCAATGTTATGCCTCTGTCTGTTTATCAATGTTTAAATGTTGCCCCCCTGAAGGAAACAGGTGTTATTGTTCAACTTGCTGATAGGTCCAATGTTTATCCTGAGGGAGTTCTAGAAGATGTTTTAGTACAAGTTAATGGTTTGGTTTTCCCCGCAGATTTTTACGTGCTTGACATGGAGAATGATGATTCTCGTAATACATCAATGATATTATTAGGGAGACCATTTCTTAAGACATCTAGAACAAAAATCGATGTACATGATGGTGACCTCACTATAGAATTCGATGGTGAAGTGATTAAATTTAACATTTATGATGCCATGAAATATCCTAGTGATATCTCTCCTGTTTTTGTTGTGGATGTTATTGACCCATTAACACAAGCTACATTTGATTTGATAGACGATGATGAGTTGAAAGTTGTACTTAATAGGAGTCTTACTATTCATGCATTGAAAACTCTTAAGGAGAAGCTTGTAATATCCTTTGATTTGCAGGACAAGATTTGGGAGTTGGACTCATTAAAACCTATTAGGTATGATGTGTCCTACATTCATTTACCCCCTTCTAACACAAAACTTCTTCCTTCTATTGTGTAGGCACCAAAGCTAGAATTAAAACCCCTACCCGAACATCTAAAGTATATTTTCTTAGGAGAAAAGGAGACTCTTGCTGTGATTGTCTCCAACAAGCTAAGTATTTTAGAAGAAGAAAAGTTGATTCGGGTGTTGAGAGAGTACAAAGAAGCCATTGGATGGTCCATAGCTGATATCAAAGGACTAAGCCCCTCCACCTGCATGCACAAGATTTTGATGGAAGATAATTGCAAACCTTCAAGGGAAGTTCAGCGTCGTTTGAATCCACCTATGATGGAAGTAGTTAAGAAAGAGATCTTGAAACTTCTTGATGCAGGTATGATCTATCCAATTTTCGACAGCAAGTAGGTAAGTCCAATCCAAGTTGTTCCAAAGAAAACGGGCTTAACTGTGATTGAAAACTCTGATGGTGAGTTAATTCCTACTTGGATTCAGAATGGATAGAGGGTTTGTGTTGATTACAAGAAGTTAAATGCGTCAACTCGGAAGGACCACTTCCTTCTTCCTTTTCTTGATCAGATGCTTGAACGTTTGGCTGGCCATTCTCACTATTGTTGTCTTGATGGTTATTCAGGTTTTCATCAAATTCCAATGGCACCGGAAGATCAAGAGAAGACTACTTTTACTTGTACATTCGGTACTTTTGCATATCGAAGGATGCCTTTTAGGCTCTGCAATGCTCCAGCCACATTCCAAAGATGTATGGTTAGTATATTTTCAGATTATGTGGAGAATATTATAGAGGTTTTCATGGATGACTTCATCGTCTATGGTAATTCTTTTGATTCATGTTTGACTAACCTTACAAAAGTGCTTCAAAGATGTATAGATAAGAATTTAGTGTTGAATTATGAAAAATGTCACTTTATGGTTGAACAGAGTCTCATTCTAGGCCATATTGTATCTTCTAAGGGGCTTGAAGTCGATAAAGCTAAGGTAGAATTGATTAAATCTTTACCTTACCCTGTGAGTGTACGGGAAATTCGGTCTTTTTTGGGAGTGCAGGATTCTATTGACGCTTCATCAAGGATTTCTCCAAGATTACTCAACCCCTATGTCGATTGCTACAAAAAGAAGTGACATTTGAGTTCGGTGAGGCCTGCAAGAACGCTTTTGACACATTGAGGGATAAGTTAACTTCTGCTCCAATCATCCGACCACCCGACTGGACCCTTCCCTTTGAAATCATGTGTGATGCGAGCAATTATGCAGTTGGAGCAGTTCTTGGCCAAAGAGTTGGGAGAGCTTCTCATGTCATTTATTATGCTTCCAGAACATTGGATAATGCTCAATGCAACTATTCCACAATGGAAAAAGAACTCTTGGCTGTTGTTTTTGCATTAGAAAAATTCAGATCATATTTACTTGGTACTAAGGTAATTGTTTACTCTGATCATGCAGCTCTCAAATACCTGCTTGCGAAGAAGGAGGCGAAACCAAGACTTATTCGATGGATACTCTTATTACAAGAGTTTGATCTGGAGATACGTGATAGGAAAGGCTCGGAAAACTTAGTTGCCGACCACCTTAGTAGAATTCCTATTAGTGAAGGGTCCACACAAATACAAGACGATTTTCCAGATGAGTATCTCTTTTCTATTCAAAAGACAATTCCGTGGTATGCTGATATTGTCAATTATTTGGTTACTAACACATTACCAAGTGATTTGTCTAAGGCTCAAAAAGATAAAATTAAAAGTGATGCTAAGTATTATGTATGGGATGATCCATATTTGTGGAAACATTGTGCTGATTAAATCATTAGACGGTGTATTTCTCAAGACGATATTCCTTCTGTCTTGCAATTTTGTCACTCATATGCATGTGGTGGACATTTTGGCCCTAAGAGGACAGCTCAAAAGGTATTAGGATGTGGTTTGTTTTGGCCTACATTGTTTCGTGACTCTTTTATGTTTTGTAAGGCTTGTGAGCGATGTCAAAAGATTGGCAACTTAGGACGTAGAGACCAAATGCCACTTACCCCTATTCTTGCTTGCGAAATATTTGATATATGGGGTATTGACTTTATGGGTCCTTTTCCTCCTTTCGGTAATGTTTACATCTTTCTTGCTGTGGATTATGTTTCAAAATGGGTGGAAGCCAAAGCGACCCGAACTAATGATGCTAAAGTTGTTGTGGATTTTGCTAAATCTCATATTTTTGCTAGGTTCGGGACACCAAAGGCTCTTATCAGTGATCGTGGCACACACTTTTGTAATAGAATAGTGGAAACTCTACTAAAAAAATACAGGGTCACTCATCGCACTTTCACCGCATACCACCCCCAAACCAATGGATTGGCAGAAGTCTCAAATCGAGAAATCAAGTCTATTCTGGAAAAAACCGTCAATCCAAGCAGGAAGGATTGGAGCACAAGACTTGAGGATGCATTATGGGTCTACCGGATAGCTTACAAGACCCCTATAGGTATGTCTCCTTACCGTTTAATATTTGGCAAACCATGTCATCTCCCTGTGGAGCTGGAACATAGGGCGTATTGGGCTGTAAAACAATGTAACATGCGAATGGATGAGGTGGATGAACACAGAAAACTTCAACTACAAGAACTCGAAGAAATTTGAAGAGAAGTGTACGAGAGTACTAAAATCTACAAGGAAAAAACAAAAGATTTTCATGATCAAATGATTTCCCGAAAGAATTTTTCTATAGGTCAAAAAGTATTACTTTACCATTCTCGATTGAAGTTGTTTCCTGGCAAACTACAATCACGGTGGATTGGTCCTTTTGTTATCACTGACATATTTTCACATGGTGCAATTGAGATCTCCAGCCTTGAAACTAGTAAGACCTTTAAAGTCAATGGTCATCGCTTGAAACTTTTCTATGAAGGATTTCAAGTATGTAATATTGAAGAAACCAGTTTAACTCACCCCGAGTATTGTGATTGATTATAGGAACATCTAGCCAAAGACGTTAAAGAAAGGCACTTCATGGGAGGTAACCCATGTCAAAAAAAAAAAAAAAATTCCAATTTTTAGTTTTGTTTTGCTTTTGTTTTAGTTTAGTTTTGTTTTGATTTTCGTGTAGTTTTGAACTCTTTGGATCAGCTGCAGCAAGGATACACATAATCAGATGACACTTTCCAGAGCTTAAGGGGAGAACTCTAATACCAGGGAAGTACCAGTATTTCCTTTCTCTTATCCTCTAATGTTCCTTGAGTTGTTAATTCCTCTTCAATTGTGCTGAATTAGAAACAGTGAGGACATTGTTCAAGCTAAGTGTGGGGGAGAGGATAATAAAATATAGAGAATAGAGAATTGATCTATACTTTGAATGTTTGTCCTTAAGCAATTTTAAGCAAAATGTTTTCAAAATTATCATGAAATCTAGAGATTGTACTAAATGTTGTAATAAGCATCTACAAAATGTGAAATTGACTTGTTCAAATGTTTTACTCACCCACTGCTGTGATTAAAATACATGGTTAAAATTAAGTAGTGAAATCTTTAAGAAACAAATTTACCTTGTATTTAGCTTTAGAATTAGAAGTCTAAGAGTAAGTCGAGTCCCTAAGTGAAAAATAAACAAGTTTACTTCTAGGTTATATTAGCTACTGTATACTCTTTGAAGTTGTTTGTAAAGCAATCATAACACTTAGTCAAAAAAAAAAAAAAAAAAAGAATCAAGCATAGCCATTACTCCAATGATTCAACTAATTGAGTTAAGAGTATTTAAACTTGAATGTTAAAGTGAGGAAGAGTCCGTAGGGGTATCTCAAAACCTGGTCACTTGAGTAATGAGCTCGGGATGTTGCCGACTCAATGAACTCACTATAACGATAAGGGCGAAAAAGGCAAAAGTTCATGAAAAGAAGCGGGCAAAAAACCCGTCAAAATTGATGCTTGAACAAATCAAAAGAACATGAATGTAAACATTCATTGAATAAAACAAAGATGTATAAAAGGGAGAATATCTAGCAAAGAGCTTATACCATATGCTTTTACTTTATACTGCAAGGATTATATGCTTGATAATATCCAATGAAGTTTAATTGGGTGTTTTTCCTTAGTGGATTAAGTATTTACTTTTGGAATAAAAATTCTTTTGCTAAACATGAGGATTAAATTTTGTTTTGTTTAGATTAGCTATTAAATTTTGTCCATGGTAATTTGATCACAGGAAACCAGTTTGGTTGAAGTAGTAGACATTAAAATTACAAGTCATGAATTACAAATGAATAGATGCTTGGAATGATGAAAAGAAAGTTTGTATAATCTATGATAGATTTCTCAATTGATTTGATTCAATTGCTTGAGGACAAGCAAGAGTTTAAGTGTGGGGGAATTTGATAGAGCCATTTTATACTTAATCTTTATAGTATAAATTGTGTTAATTCATTATTGATTTTATAGAAATCATAAGGAAATGGTACTTAATACTATTATGGTGATAAATCAGGTTAAATGGAGTCAAGGATGCTAATTCAAGTAAATTAGAGAAGTCATCTACAACTTGGATCAAGACAACGAGTTACACCACCGGAGGAAAGCACATGAGCAAGTATTTGTCCAGAAGGAGGCACGGTTTGAGATCTGACCATGTGGTAAACCGTGCTACACACTGCACGAGAAAGAGAGACACGGCTTAGGGCACGGCCGTGGTGGCAGCCGTGGGAGAAACCGTGCTTGGAGCCGTGGTGGAAGCTAGACGTGCCAAGGAGAAGAAATTGTGGAACTTTGACAGAGGATGGCACGACCTAGGATCTAGCCGTGGCGTAGACCGTGGTACACACTGGACAAGGATGAAGAGCTTGTAGATCATGCACAAAGGAAGGCACGGTTAAAAATCTAGCCGTGGGTGGAGCCGTGGTACACACTGGACACGGAAGATGATACGTGAATTATGCATAGAGGAAGGCACGGCTTGACCCACGGCCATGTGGTAGGGCGTGCTAGGCAGACGAAGATTCACTTCTCGAAATCTACTTGGAAAAGGAAAGATATTTTTGTATCTTGTTAGCAAAAGATCACATGCCATCCCTCTAACAATATAAAGAGAACCAAACCTAGAGGGTGAGGGCAACTTTTAATCTTTAATCTTGAATCTTTGGATCTTGAAGAACCTTGGATCATCTTGGAGGTAGAGCAGGCAACCGGGTTTATCATGTTTCTACTTTTTATTTTCGTTTTGTTGATGAGCATGAGTAGCTAAGCTACTTTTCTAGCCAAAGGGTCATAGATGTTTAATTCTCCACGAATTGTGAGGTCTAATTGACTTGTATTTAATCTATTCGTTGTTTTCGGATATTCATATATCTTCTGATCGTTCTGTCATTATTATCTTTGTTGATTGGTATGAATAGAGCTCTTCTACTCGATTAGCAAGTTAATATATTGTCAACTAGCACGTCAAATCCGTAATTGTTTGATTATTCTAGTCTCAGTGACACAATAACATTTTGGTTATAAAATAGATGATCGAATTCATGTTATGGAGGTGTATGATCATGTTTAAATAGGTTATCTTATAATCTACTGGCATGAATTGGTGGTCTCTCTAGTTTTTAATGCTATTGGTAGATTAAATCCTAAGCGCTTGTCTGGGGTTGTCTAATCGATAAGAGAAATAATCAAAGAGCTTCTCTTGGTTATCGAGGAAGTACGGAGAGATAGGTTGTTAGAACTTGTTAATAACGATAACCAGTTTATCTAGAAATAAGAATAGAAAACATTTGCATCGATGATCAATTCCTTGAATTAAATTATCTTGATTCCTTTGGCTAGGCTTTTATCAATATACGATTCTATTATCTTGCTTCGACTTTATTTTGATTCATAGACAAAACCCCCCCTCGTTTTCTTTTCATCTTTATGCCCTTTGAATAGAAATATCTTTAACCAATCCCTGTGGATTCGACCCTACTCACCACTATATGCAAATCATATAATTGTCTAGGAGTAGGTTTTATTTTTGTTGGATTCGACACCCATCAACGCCTATGACTACTCCATCTCCTTTCATTTCCCATAATAGTCCTTCTAATTGTAGTTCCCTTATTTTTTTTTCCTTTTTATTTATAGCATCACTAATGGGAATTAAACCTCTAGATCTAGTAGTGGGGAAATGAAATTGAACAAAGGAGCCCAAATATCCACATATTATTTTATTTATCTAATAACAATTTGTCTTTGCATTGTAGCAGGTAAATTATTGGTTTTATAGGACGGCGAGTAAAATTCACTAAGGATTAATTATGGGTCATTCATGGACTTACATCAATCAAAAGAACCGATCCAACAATTGTTCCATGGAAGTGAAGAGTTGACCACTTATGATGGGTTTACTTGTAATTTTCTTTTGGTGTTAAAACCGGTCACTTGTTGCTTTTTACTTGTAATTTTGTTTTGTTAAATTTACCCTATTTAGAGCAAGTATAAATACTTGCAAAGTAAGGTTAGAAGGGGACTTTTTAGAGATATACATTTAGCTGCCATTTTCACATGAAAAGAGAGGCTTTTTCTCTATTCATAGGACTCTTATCAACTTCTTCTAGGGTTGTGGTGAGTGGGACTTGGATTTGTTGTGAGTAATATCAACAAATTACAAGTTGATCCTAATTCCAACTAGTGCGTAATATCTGGTAAGGAATTAGTTCTTATTTTGTTCTTATTTCATGCAATTAAGGTTCACGTGGCAATTGGGATCACGCCATTTTGTGGACTTTGTTTAATTAGCTCTTCAATTGGCCTTTTGTAGTTGTAATTGGATCCTTGGCACATCAATCACTTTATATTTATAGAAGCCATTGAAGCCACCATATCCCCTTTAGTAATATAGATTGATTGATTGAAATAGTACGAGGATTTTGATGCATAAACAATGTAAGGGTGTTAAAGGAATCATATCTTGGTCAGAATAATTAGTAATAAAATATAGGTATGCTATGGATGCAAAACTCATTAGCAGATAGATCTTATTTTATTTTAAATTATTTATAATATGTAGTATGACTTTATTTTTATCATTTATTCAAGTAGATTTAATTTCTTATTTTGAGGATTTATTTAGATTGGTAGTTAATTTTCTTGAATGGTATAATATGAGCAATATCTCATGAAGGTGGATATAACTTACATCCTCACAAGGTTTCATTGTTACAAGAGCTCGTGTGGTTAACACCTAGTCATCAAATACTAGAGAATAGCTCATGAGATGCTAGACCGTAACTACCATACCCTTGTAACCTTAGTAGTGGACCATGCTCTTTGATAATATCGCCAACGTATGAGCTAGGAGTGCTCTAATTGGAACCTAGCTTTGGCCGATTTGTCGAGCCACCACCAGCACCTCAAACTTTCTCTTCCTTTGATCCAAGTATGTTTCTGCAAGGATAAGAAAATCCCCATCCCCTTATCCTTGTCGAAACTGAACCATTACCACTTTCTTGGGCATATCTAAATCCAACCCAATAATTCTACCCGATGCCTATTGACTTTATTAAGACCAAGCCCTGACTAAAACCATAGGGGATTCTCACTTACAATATTAACTCAACTTATATCACTCCATGGGAGGGAGAAACAAACTTTACTTTTTCTACAATTGTAGAAACCGCTCCATATACCTAACTTGAGACAACATATGACTATTTTAGATATTTTGTGCCTCCTCCATTCAACCATAACCTTACCTTATCCTTTTTGGATTGGAACTTGGAAAATTTTGGTGCAAGTTTTCTAGAAGTTTCTTTAGGCTTAGGTTATGGAAATAAGGTAGGACCATCCTATCCTGGGAACAATCAGGAGGAAGAAGATAGTTGCACCAAAAGTTCTAAGGAAAGAACGGATGATGGGAGTAGTGCCACTTCTCCTATACCCCCAAATATGATGGAACAAGAATATGGGAAGGGAGGATGGGTTGTGGAGTAGATGAAGAGGGAGAAAGATGAAGAAGTTGTGGTGTCCTTTGTTGACACCTTAAATATAGTATTTTCTTTTTATGAGTGTTTGGTGAGGTTTAAGTACTTTGACTCCCTATGATTTGTAATATTTAAAGACATAACTACATGAGTTTGACATGTGCAGGTATAGGTCCCGATATGAGTAGGTAAGATAAAGACTCACATGAGGTAATATGATGTGATGGTAATGATAGGGCATGTATGCCTATGATGTTATGTTAGTATATAACGATAATGTTTGTTATTTGCAAGTCTTGAATACACTATTTGTTACTACTTAATATAATATATTTAATGTATATAGCCTCCCTAGAATCCGAGGAAGAGTTCGTCAAGGAGAGTCTAGTGGAACTCTTAAACCCCAAGAACCAAGGAATGATAATCCACCCCCTACACTTAACGTGGATAATGCAATTCTTGAGGTATTACAAAGGCAGACTAAAATGATAAGAAATTTATTTGAACAAAGGAAACAACCTTCACCCCCGTCTAAACCTACACCACTCCCAGTAATCATGGAAGAAGTCCTACCTGGAGTTCATGAAAATGCTAAACCTTTGCCACCCTCACTTAGACCTCAAAGGAGCATGTTACCTAAGTTTATCAAGTGTAACAAATACTTTGATGGGATTTTTAGGAAACCATATGAGGTAGAAGATTTGTTGTCCCAAGTAGAAAGATCTTTTGAAGCTTTTGAGATACCACCCCATTTACAAGTAAGTTTTGACACCTATCTTTTAAAATTGAGAGCTACAACATGGTGGGAATCATAAAGAACCTTACCTTAACCCATCACTTGGAACATGTTTAAAAGAGAATTTTTTATGAACTACTTTTTTAGGAGTTTAAGAGCTAAATATAGGTGTGAATTTCTCTACATAACTCAGGGAAATAAAAGCATTCACCAATATGAAACTGAGTTTAGTAGATTGTTGCAATTTGCTCCTGTATCTTATCAAAATAGTGATCAATAAGTTTTTAAGGGAGGATTATAACTGAGATGTAGAGAAAATTAGAAGAATTTGAAATTCATACCTTTAATGGAATGGTGGAAAAAGCTCAAGTGCTAGAGGGAGCTAAAAAGAGAGAACAAGATAGACTTAAGCAAAGAGGAGTAATTTTAGGAAAAGGAAATGTCGAAGACAGTGAAACCAATTTTCGAGGGAAGAAACCCTTTTATCATTTACTTCCACCCCTATAAGCATAAAACAGTAAGTGGATAAAGAGTTGTGATGCGTGAACCGTAGGTATTTCAAACCTAGAACCCAACGTCACTATATGAATCAATTACCCTAAACACCGTTTCGAACAAGTATGGCGTAACTAGATCTTAATCACACCTGTTGATTGAAACTTAAGTTATTAAAAGGGTTTTCTAGCAATTCGGTTAAGAATTCCTATGGAAGAGTTCTTTTGTGAAAGAACAAAAAGTGGATTTTGTTTCCACAAAAAGGTTTTTGTTTTAATTCAATAATATCATGATATCTTGTGCCGACCTCCTTACACGGTTTTTATAATGCGTACATGTAACAATATAAAACCTAAGTTTCCTAATCTAATTTTCTTCCTTATCCTCACGTGAACCAAATAAGTAACTAATTATTCTAAATTACAAACCAAAGAAAATACTAAAAACATAACAAACAAAAAAACCGCAAATCTTTTTCCTTTTCGATTCAACACATAACATTTCTTTTTCTAAGACTTCAAATCCTTGCATTCTTCCATGGAAATGTGAATCACATTAATAGGTGTCGGTTCTCCTTTCATGTAATTTGATTCCTTAGCTTGTAGGTCCATGACTAGTCTTTGTAGGGCATCATTCATCCTCTTTGCTCTAGCTCGAGTCATTAGTCCTCTAATTCCTTGCAATGGATCTTGCGTTTTTGGTTCTGTCTTCTTAGGTGCTAGATGATCCTCATCATTCCCTCCTTCCTCGAAAAGATTCATCGTCGAATCACTTGCATCATAAAAAGTAAGATTAGAAACATTAAATGTGGCACTTACATTACCATAGTGGCTTGTTAAATCTATCGTGTAACCATTATCGTTTATTTGCTCCACTACTTGGAAAGGTCCATCGCCCCTCAGATGTAATTTGGACTTCCGCTGCTCTGTAAATCTTTCCTTTCTCAATTGTACCCAAACCCCTTCTCCTGGATGAAACACGGTCTTAACACGTCCCTTTGGTATTGGCCACTCCTGGATCGCCTCCATTTTCTCCTCATCCACTGCTATCCCATCTGTACCTGTAACAAAACCAAGAAAAAATACCATACTAGGCAACGAAGATTTAGTGTCAGTATATGTAAAATAAACATCCTTGTACATAAGTACAAGTAGTTGTTCCCTCGCTAACATTGCACTCTTAACCTCACCTTTTCTTGCCATGCTCTCTACTTTCTATGTTTGAGCGTCTTTTCCCTCTTTACTCATTAGTATTTGTTTTTCACTCTTCTTCTTTTTCTATTCACTCTTTTCTCGTACACTTAAGTGTTTCTCTCGAAATTCTTTTGCAATCCTCACTTCATCCTCACAAGCTTCCCATGGTTTTTGTGGCGTGAGAACCACTTTCCTTTTGTTTAGCACAAAAGAATATTGGTTTTTATACCCATCATATGTAATTTTCCTATCAAATTGCTAGGGTTACCCTAACAATAGGTGACTAGCTTGCATAGGTACCACATCACACATGACTTCATCTTTATAATTCCCTATAGAAAAGGCTATAAGAACCTGCTTGGTTACCTTTACCTCCTCACATTCATTCAACCACTACAATCGATATGGTCTTGGATGTTTCATAGCTTTCAACTGCATTTTATCTACCAGTAAGGTGCTAGCAACATTAGTGTAGTTGCCACTATCGATTATCAGACTACATACTTAAATTTGCACATGACATCGTGTATGAAATATGTGCTTACGTTGGATCCTCTCACCATCATCCTAAGGTTGTACACTAAGTACTCTCCTCGTGGCATACAACTCACCACTCACGAGTCCCTCCAAGTCAACATCCTCATATTCCTATGATGGTGACTCCTCATCTTCCTCAGAGCTCACGCTCTCTACATCCCCATTGTCACAAATAATCATAGCTCTTTGATTTAGACATTGAGATGCAATGTGTCCAAATCCCTGACATCTAAAACATTTGATATCTCTAGTTCTAGAAGCGGGTTTAGTGTCAGTTTTTCCCTTAAATGCAGCAACTAGATTCTTAGCCTTCACGTCCTCTTTAGGTTTGGAATCCATGGAGTTCCTTTTCCAATTAGACTTCCATGGAGATTTGGAAGTCGACCCAAACCTTTAATCACTCCTATATTTTAATTGTCGCTCCACCTTGATTGCTCTATGTAACAGTTCTTCTATATCCAAGTAATGGTGTAAATCGACCACATCAGCAATTTCCCGATTCAGACCATTAATAAATCCAGCCATAGTGGCCTCATCATCCTCCTCCACTCTAGCCCTAATCATAGTTATCTCCATCTCCTTATATTAGTCCTCTATACTTTTGGTTCCCTGTGTCAATCCCTGGACTTTCTTGAGTAAATCCTTATGGTAGTGACTAGGAATAAACTGTTTTTGCATTATGGTCTTCATCTCCTCCCAAGTACTAACGGGTCGCTCTCCATACCTACACCTATTACGCACTAGTTGATCCCACCATACACTAGTATAATTTGTGAACTCTACTGCAGCTAATTTTATCTTCTTTTCCTCAGTATAGTTATGGCATTCAAACACATGATCCATTTTCCTCACCCATTCTAGGTACAACTCTGGATGATTCTTCCCTTGAAATGTTAGGATTTTCATCTTAATGCTACCCAGGTTACTATCATGCCTTTGAGTGTTCCCTCTCTCCCTCATGTTGTGAATTCACCAAAGTCAGAATTCTCACCTTCTTTTATCCTAACTCTTCCTCTAATTGGTCTACCTACTCCTTGCCTAATAGTGGTACTGCTAGACGGTTCCTTACTCCTCTCCATCTTGTCCATTCTTTCATGGATCTATTTAAGCTCACCCGTTAAAATCCTTTTCATCTCTCCCATTAACTCCTCAAGCATCACCTTATTCTCACCTCCATTTGTGTTTCGCCTCGATATATTTCTATAAGTAACAATAAATTAAGTTCATAAGTAAAAAATATATTCCTCACACTCACTCGTATATTGTTCTCAAATAGTAATATACTCACAATTCACTCGTTTATGTCTCTTACAATTATGTTCTCACAACCCGCTTTCATAATCCTTTGCTAGGAGCTCGGATTAGAAACTTATTAACATAATTCACTGAGTCAACACCTAATTGATTCCCTTGGTTTTTTTTTTTTTTTTTGAATTATGGTGACAATTGAGAATTAGAAGTAATCTTCAATAACTAAGACATACCATGAACTCGGAAACAAACTAAACAATTCCTTTGCAGGCAATTAAAAAAGATAACAATTTTGCACCGAATCTAATAAGGATTATGGAATGTAATTCGGATGCATAATTTAGAAAGCATAAGATATATGTTACAGTTGGAATTGGAAAGTGTATTTGGAAATTGAATTGTAACTTTCCAAAACTAAATTTTCTTTTAGAGATTTTGGTTCTTGGATTTCTTCCGCAACCGAATTGGGATTTTTTTTTGTACGTTTTTCTTTTAAGAGGAACTAAGAATTGGAGCACAATTGAATTCCAATGGCTAAACTAAAGTTATATGTTGTTGGTCTCTAATGGTTTTTGTGACCAAAACAAGATTTTTTTTATATACGAATTTCTGATATGAACAAGAGTATGGAAATTGAATAACAAACAAATAACAAAATGATAGAGATTACTTGATTCAAGATGCCAAAGCTCTGATACTAAATGATGTGTGAACCTTAGGTATTTCAAACTTAGAACCCAACATTGCTATTTAAATCAATTACCTTAAGGACCGTTTTGAACAAGTATGGCATAACTAGACCCCAATCACACCTGTTGACTGAAACCTAAGTTATCAAAAGGGTTTCCTAGCAATTCGGTTGAGAATTCCTATGGAAGAGTTCTTTTTCAAAAGAACAAAAAGAGGGTTTCCTTTCCATGAAAAGGTGTTTGTTTTAATTCAATAATATCATGATATCTTGTGTCGGCCTCCTTACATGGTTTTTATAATGCATACATGTAACAATATAAAACCTAAGTTTCCTAATCTAATTTGCTTTCTTATCCTCACGTGAACTGAATAAGTAACTAATTATTCTAAATTACAAACCAAAGCAAATACTAAAAACATAACAAACAAAAAAACTGCAAATCTTTTTCCTTTTCAGTTCAACACACAACATTTCTTTTTCTAAGACTTCAAATCCTTGCATTCTTCCATGGAAACGTGAATCACATTAATAGGTGTCAGTTCTTCTTTCATGTAATTTGATTCCTTAGCTTGTAGGTCCATTACTAGTCCTTGCAGGGCATCATTCATCCTCTTTACTCTAGCTCAGGTCATTGGTCCTCCAATTCCTTGCAATGGATCTTGCGTTTTTGGTTCTGTCGTCTTAGGTGCTAGATGATCCTCATCAAGTTGTATGTTGGAAGTGTAATGGAAAGCATTTTCCTAGAGAATTTCCCTAACTTAAAAACAAATGTTTCTTTTGTGGAACTAATGATCACCGCATCACAACCCGTCCAAAAAGAATCACAAACTCTCGTTTCATTTGTAAACAAGTAAGACATTTCTCTACCAATTGTCTAAAAAGACAAAACCCTGAAGTTGGAAAGCAACCACCTTTGAACAACAACAAGAATGGACAAAATAATGGTGCTAGAGGTACAAAGACTACAAGGGTGTATAACATGGAAGGAGAATAGGAAGACCCTGATGTTGGAGAATATGAAATGGAACTAGCTACCCTGGAGGATGAATATGCTAATACTGATTTGGTTGTAGGTAAGTAACTAACTACATCTATTTTATTTATAATGGGTTAGAATAGAAAATTTATCTTGTTTAAATAATTTATATAGGACATGTTCCAATAAATGATACCCCTATAAATACTCTATTTAACATAGGAGAAACACACTCATTTATATCTTAAATGGTAGTAGGAATTCTAAAGATACCTATAATAGTGGTTACCACTACTTTTGGGATTAGAACTCCTACTAGGAATATAATGGCAACATAAGAGGTAGTTAAATCATATCCAATCAAAATTTAAGGACATCTTGTGAACATAAACATGATTATGATACCCATGCACAAATATGGAATAATCTTAAGAATGAATTAGATGTCTAAAGCCCATGTTATGGTAAATTGCCTAAAAAATGAAGTGACCTTCAATACCATAGATGGAAATAGGGCAACTTTTGAAGGAAAACTGGCCCACTCAAGACAACAATTAGATCATGTGGAAATAATTACTGAAGATGAACATCAAGAAATAATTGGATGTTTAGTTTATGCTTTTGAGAAGAAAAAGAATGATTTGGAGCTTGAAAACATAAATGTGGTTAAAAAATTTCCCGATGAATGGCCTGGATTACCACCAGAAAGGGAGATAGATTCCATTATTGACTTAATCCCTAGAACTGAGCCAATTTCTAAGACACCATATAGAATGACTTTTATTGAGTTAAGAGAATTAAAAACTTAATTACAAGAATTTTTGGACCAAGGATTCATAAGACCTAATGTTTTACCTTGGGGAGCCCCTGTTTTGTTTGCTAAGAAGAAAGATGGATCATTAAGACTCTGCATTGATTACCTTGATTTGAATATAGTTATGATTAAAAAAAATTAGACCTAAAGACGTACATAAAACAACTTTTCGTATAAGGTATGGTCATTACAAATTCTTAGTGATGCCTTCTGGATTAACTAACACATCGGCCACATTTATGGATTTGATGAACAGAATGTTTCATTCATTACTAGATAAGTGCGTTATTGTCTTTATTGATAATATCTTAGTCTATTCCCTAACACCTAAACAACATGAAGAAGATCTAAGATTGGTATTGTAAATTTTAAGAGAAGATAAGCTTTATGCTAACATGTCAAAATGCGAGTTTTGGTTAAGAGAAATTTCTTTCCTAGGCCACAAGGTGTCAGGAGAAGGAATTTCCGTAGATCCAAAATAGATTAAAGCCATAGTTGAATGGAAAAGGCTTGAAATGGTAACTAAAGTAACAAGTTTCCTAAGATTAGCTGAATATTACAGAAAATTTGTTAACAATTTTTCAAGAATTGTTACACCTTTCACTCAATTAACCTGTAAAATGAGAAGTTTGTTTATACTGATCAAAGGGAAAGAAGCTTTCAAGAGTTGAAACAGTGTTTGGTTATTGTCCCTATGTTAACCTTGCTTAACAACAGTGATCCTTTTATAGTTTATAATGATGCATCATGCAACGGGTTGGGATGTGTCTTAATGTAGAATCGTAAGGTTATAGCATATGCCTCATGATGGTTGAGACCTCATGAAGAAAATTATCCTATGCATGATTTGGAACTAGCTACTGTTGATGAGATCCATGATGAGAGCCAAGTCGGAAGAAGAAATGTGGATCCTCTTGAAGTGCCGCCTAGACCGATCACAAGAAATCGAGTGAAACGATTCGAGGAAGCACTTAACGGGTTGATAAAGGTTGTCTATGAAGCCGGAAAGGATTGGAGCAATCATGAAGTTGGAACGGATTGGAACAACCATGGGAAGACCCTTGCTTTTGTACAAGTCACACCGGACACGGGTTGAAGAGGGCGTGTATTTTCAAGGCACGGCCGTGTAGGAATCTCAAGATTGCACAGAAGCATACACGGCCAGACACACGGCTAAAAGGCACAGCTGTGTATGGAGTCAAACAAATCCACAGAAAGATACACGACCAGAAGTACACGATCGTGTATGTTGCCAAAAGTTGCACAGAAAGGTACACAGCCAAAGTACACGGGCGTGTATCCCCTGCCGGCCAACATGTTTTGTTTTGTTATTTTTATGCACTTATTAAAGTGACGTCGTTTTGGGCTTATATTTTCACGAATTGTAACCCTAGTATAAATGCTCCTAGGGTTTAGAACAACAAATAGGATATAGATCTTAGAACATTAAACATCTTTGAGAGGCTCCTCTCTTGGTTCTTCAAGAACTAACTAGAACTTATCAGATTTTATTTCTGTGGCGTTCAACTCAACTTATCAATCGGTCTTTCATCCCGATTGTGGCGTCTTCACATTATACCAAGGTTCTTGTCTCGCTTATAGACAACGGGTCGCGGTTTCCACTTTAGGTGTTTGGCATCGTAGGTAACGAATTTCCGAACGTATTGGTATTGGGTTTGTCACAGGTTGGCGTGGTTCGTATCAGTTTGGTATCAGAGCTTAGTTTTGTCAAAACATCAAGTTCGGTTGAGGAAGGTAACATCAAAACCCTAACTCCAATCATTCATATCCATTGTTAGCATTCAATTTCGTAATATTAATTGTCTTTTGATAGTGTAGTGTCTACTAGTCGATTGTTACAAAAAAAAAAAAGAGTAAAAATCACGACAAAAAAAAAGAAGAGAAAAGAAAAGAAGGACAAGAGAAACATAATCAAAAGCAAAAAAAAAAAAAAGAGAAAAAAAAATTCGGATAGAAAAATAGAGGAAAATTTACGAACCCTAGAGTTGTTTTGAATTCTACAGAAGGGAATTATTGTAGTTTGGATTAGTTCCAAGAGAATTGAGAAGAGAAGTTGGCGAGTTGATATCATCATTGTTTGTGAGAATACACGAGTGACTGTGTGATATCATCATTTGAGCAAAACACGTAAGGGAGTGAATCGTGAGGTTTAATTTTATATATATTTGTGTTAGTACTAATCTTTTCTGCAGGGACAATGTCGAGACAACATTCTCCTGAAGGGGAGAGGGGAAGTGATCGTTGCCAATCGTAGCTTTAATATTTATAATGCCTATTCCTAATTCTAACTACGTTGCAATAGGCAAGTGTACCTACCGTGGACATAGTATAGTGTCAAGTACATGGTCGTCCCATAGAGATACACCAACTACTAGTACTAACTTCGTTCCTATTATCTAACCGACGCTTAAATATGTTGGTTGAAACTTAATTACTCTAATCGTAAAACTAATAACTCACTAACAACAATGGTTCTGAAGATTTATCAATTGGCAAAAGCAACCTAGATCTTATTCTACTCCTTCTCTATCATGTAATTCATTAGATTTATGAGGATTGGCGTAGTTGACTTTTTTTACTGTCGAATTCCCTAGTCAAATTAACTACTTTCTCAAGTATATTAACCTATCTAATCCTAGATTTATCAAATAGGATCTCTCCTTATTTAATAGCAACCTAGAATTGCATAAAATGCGTGAATTCGCATAAAAACAATCGATGTAAATAGAAGACTCTTGTTTCCTATCTCTAGAAGAATAATCAAGTCTCATTAATTGCATTAAATCTAATCATAAGAGCAATTTCTCAATTAACTAATATGATATCATGCATAAATTCATATTCCGGATCTATGAATCTAAGAAACAATTGAAGGGCATGCAATTAATCATAAGAAAGTCAACAACTTCGCATTAAAAACAGAATCTTCATCACATGACAGAGAAGTTTTGAATAAAATCTAGATTTAGAGTCTACTCCTCCATGAATTGGACAAAGAAATACAATTACGGGAAGAATAATTAAAATTCATTGTCACAACCCTTAAAGATGAAATCTTCTCCTTCGTGGGTCATCAACCTCCTTTGGAACTGACGGAATCTTCTTTCCCCTGCTGCTATGTGTGTCAGAGCAAGTACAAAATTTGGAACCTCGTTTCTAGGGCAACTAACAATCTATTTATACATGTACCCGGGTTGGATACATACACGAGTGGATACACGAGTAGCGTATCTCGTTCGTGTATCTCATGCTTTCTTCCAAGTGTCCTTATGTGAATATACACGAGCAAGTACATGGGAGTGTACATTGGTCGTGTATTTGAAACATCGTTGCACAGCAGCAAAACTTAGATACACAAGCAAAGTACATGGGCGTGTACTTTGCTCGTGTACTTTCAGACATCCACTTCAGTATACACAAGCAAAGTACATGGGCGTGTATCTCACTCAGTGTACTTTCCAAACATCCACTTCAGTATACACAAGCAAAGTACATGGGTGTGTATCTCGCTTATGTACTTTCCAGAATTCTTTACTTCACATGTATTGTATCCAATTCCTTCCAAACTTGATCCGACTCTTCAGAACTCCTTCCCTTGGCTCCAAAATACTCTAGAAAATCCTGAAATTAACATTCATTCCATTAAGCATCATTTTCTTCAACAAATCATCTAAAAATTCAACAATAAAGCACAATTTCACTACTCTAGATAAGGGTATTTTGCGACTTATCAAACTTCCCCACACTTAAGTCTTTGCTTGTCCTCAAGCAACACAAAACATTAATCAAACTTCTCATTAATCATGATTGTTTTTACCAAATAGAACTACTCAGATATTAGCATTTATGAATTTTAATCTTTAAAGCTCAATGCAATCCCTCAATCTAATGAGTGTGCTTCTCACCTTATCATGACAATATTGTAACAGAGATACTTTAGTCAAATTTCTAAGATTAATCAGAGTAGACCAATCTTTACCCTTGTCATTTCAACAATGGCTTTCATGATCAAAATTAGACACAAGATCAATCAAAGCAAAAGAAAACGTGGTACATTTCAACCACCATTAAAAAGTCTAATATCTTCTCAATTGTCTCTCTTAGTGAAGCAATCAATAATGAAAATACATTACATCTATGTTTCCCTTGGATTCCTCCTTCTTTTTGGTTGATCTCTTCAAAGATTTTGTTCTTTGTAATAGTTCACACTCGTTTCATCCTTTTTTTTCTTTCTTTTTTTTTTTTTTGGAATCTTGCAACCTATGTAACGAGTTTTTAGCCGATAATCCTAGGCTCGTCACCGAAGTTAACAAACGTTATCCCCTCAATTGAGGGCGTTCCTATGGGCTTAATTACTCAAGTTACAAGACTCTCTCAACTTTTGGCTTTGCTGGTATTTCATTTTGTTGCGGTAATTTCCTCGGTCGGCCGATCCCAAGCCAGACAACCTTAGGTGACCAGGTTTTAAAGGGACCCCATCGAACCTCTATTACCTTAACTTATTATTTTGACTAGTTAGTAGCGGAGTCAAACTTCACTCTTCTGAGGGACCAAAGCCTGCCCATACTAACCAATCCTTTATTTTTCAAGTATAACATGCTTTCATTAAATTATTACTTTAAAGAAATCTTCTAAGAAGGATCACCAAGAGAATCATTTCATTTGCCCTTTCATGAAAGATTATATGGCTCTCAAGATCTTTGAGTTTCACAACGATTTTATCCCATAACTTTGACTAAGTATCAATGTTCCAAAGAAGACAAAGGTGAAATGCACAACACTCTTTTAGAGGAATTCGTTCACTAAATGCTACAATACTATGTAATTTGCAATCATGATTTCAAAATTCGATTATCAAGCACAAAGAGAAAAACAAAAATTAGGGGAAATTTTTGAATGACTCATACAATTCAGCACAACCCTTATCAAATTTCTTTAGTATCCCCTTCCCCACACTTAGATTGAGACATTGTCCCCAATGTCTTTATCATTCAAGAACGTAATGAGAAATAAAGAGATAAAAAGAAAAAAAAAAAAGAAAAGGAACTGAGACTTCCCGGGATTAAACAAGTGATGGACCAATTGCATAGCTAGCAGAATGTCGATCATCTATATCGATGAAGTTTGCCAAGGAAGTTCATGGGACCAGTTGCATTCGCAAGATAGCACTTGAAGTCATTCATTCTTCAAAACTGGTTTCCTTATCTTCATCATCTTCATCATCTGTTTCATCCTCTTCATCCTCGCTTTCCTCACCCTTGGCAGTGGCTGGTTCCACTTCCTCAGTGGTTTCCTCAGTTTCCCCTTCACTTTCTCCCTCACTTTCTCCTTCCTTTTCCTTGTCTTTATCGCCGCTGGCCTCAACTTCCTCTTCAGCTTCAGGGGAAGAGGCATAAGTGGGCAAACTAGCTTGCCCCGCTGGGAAGCACTTAGCCAGCGACTGGAAGGCGTGAACTACAAATTTCCTAAATTTTTTTTGTTTCTTTTGCATCCCTTGTAGTTGCACTTTCATCTCACCTTGGGTCTTCTCAATGGATGCCAAGCGGTCAAGCACCCACTCTGATGTAGGAATAGAAGACTCACCAGGTGAAGACGGGGAGGGAGCAGCTTTGGAGGAATGTGCAGAAGGAGGCGGCCTGCTAGAAGTGTGGGAAGTTCCTGTGGTTTTTTTCATTCCCCACTTAGCAAACGGCCCATCAGAGATTCTTTCCTGATTGCACTTGGCGGCCTCTGGCCCAGGGTCTTGGAAAATGTCCATGCTCTTCAGCAAATGAGTGATGAAGCTGCCACAATAAATCCCCTTAGAACGGGAGTCATGTGCCTGTCTCCATAGATAAAAGGCCAACTCCAACCCAATATTAATTTGATATCCGTGGGAGATGCTGTAAAGATAGAAGATTTCGAAGTTATTGACAACTCCCTTACTGCTCTTTCGGGCTCCAATTGTGTTTGTCAAGAGCCAATGACAAACTTTAAGGCAGTCATCTTTAATTAGAGAGGCCTTGGAGCTGGATGGAAAGTACTCTTGAGTCGGATTTCGGTCAACTCCTCCCAGCATACCTGATTGTTCACGTTGGAAGGCCAACGGCAATGTAAGTCCTGAAACTCAGATGTCCAGGTAAAAGCTTCAGTGTAGAAGCCCATGAGAGAACAGAACTGGCGGATAGTACAGTTATGCCGTTGCCCATACACTTCAAAACTAAAAGAGTTGTCCCATCCTTTTTCAATTTCTGTCTTCTGTATCTGCATAGTGGATAGGAACTCAAGAGTAACATCCCGATATGCTGGTTCTTGTATGGTAAACAGGACCTCCCATGGCCGGTGGCAAGGGTCTCCTTCATTGGTTGAACTAGTCCATACCCTTCTAGCATGCCCCAATCCAAGTATTGGTGTGCACCAAACGGTTTCCGTGATAGAATTTCAAACCACTTCTTGCTCCATGGTCTCCTCCGCAACTCTTCGGCGAGGTGGAGCGAGGATGAACTAGCACCATCCCGCTTCCTCTTAGCAGGGGTGGTCTTCTTCTTCTTCTTATTAAACTTTGGTTTAACTACACAAGTCTTTGTGACCATCTGGAGCAATCACAATGGTCTCAAAATAGGTTAGGTTCATTAATTACACAAAGAAAATGATAGGACTTGCATTGGGTTTCCGAAACAAGGAGGAAGATAGCATAATTGAGATACAGACAAGTACACGACCGTGTACTTAGTTGTGTATCTGCCCATCTAATACATGCACAAATTACCATAGGAACACTCAAAATCAGGTCTTGTGGCTTTAGTATATTATCAACCTGCCTTCCTAAAGGCCAAAAATGTAACTACAACACACTCAAAGCATCATCAAAACGATAAAGTTAGAATCTTGATTCTAAGAAGCTAGGTGCGATAGTTTAGTGATCCTAAGAAAAATGGCCTCATACTTTGGTTTCTAAGAAGAAGATTAGAAAAGAAACACAACAACATTGTTCTAGAAACCCACAAAATCAAAGTCCTAAACATTCACGTCCAAACCCTAACTGTTGATTCTCTTGTTTGGTAGCCACTCATGACTTCAAACATACATGCATTCACGTGAGTTCAAAATGTCTACATATCTATCAACAATTCACTTCCAAAATGAGAAATCACTCATCATACCATCATCATAGATGCAAGCATGTATGGTGGTCGTGAAAGAAAACCAAGCAGCAACCGTATTGCAATAAATATTGAAGAAGAAGAAGAGAGAACCTACTTACCTTGAATCCTTGAAGCGGAAGAAGTTTGTAGTGTGAAAGGAACAATCACCGTATGGAGGAGTAGAGTGAGAGTGAGTGAGTGAAATACACGAATGAGAATGGGTCGTGTAAATGGTAGAGTGAAGTGAGGAGTCCTTTTATAGTACGAGCAGAAAAATTAGATACACGACCAAGTACACGGTCGTGTACTTTGGTCGTGTACTATGGATTCTTTTCTGTGGGTTAGATACACGAGCGTGTACCCTGTTCGTGTATCGTGGAAGATCATTCTGTGGGTTAGATACACGACCAGGTACACGAGCGTGTATCTTGTTCGTGTATCATGGGAGAGCCTTTTGTGGTTTAAATACACGACCAGGTACACGAGCGTGTACCTTGTTCATGTATATAGAGGGAACATTTTGTGAGTAAAATACACAACTAGGTATACGAGCTTGTACCTTATTCGTGTATATAGAGGGGGTGTTCTGTGGGTCAGTTACACGACAAAGTACACGAGCGTGTACCTTGTTCGTGTATCGAATTGTGCATTCTGTGAGTTAAATACACGACTAGGTACATAAGCGTGTACCTTGTTCGTGTATATAGGGGAAGCATTCTGTAGGTTAAATACACGACCGGGTACACGAGCGTGTACCCTATTCGTGTATCGTGGAAGATCATTCTGTGGGTTAGATACATGACCAGGTACACGAGCGTGTACCTTATTCGTGTATCTCTGATATTTACTCAATGAGCATATTTTGAAGTGCAACGGAGGGCACGCCATGACGTATTCCCCTATTGTATTGCAAAATTAAATTAGAGACCCTCTAGCATGTGTGAAAAAACCGGATACACCACTAGTATACCCGGTTGTGCAGATCAAAGTATACACCTGTCAACACTTCATCTTGCATTCCCTTGAAGAGGTCTCCCATCCTAAATTTCCCACACTTAGAGCTTAAAAGAAGCTCTATTAAGATGACTTTCATAGAATCCAAACTTGGTTAGCCCCTCTGTATCTTGCTGTCCTGCAAAAGTTACTCTAAAACAACGGATGATGAAAATAAAATAAAAATAAAAAAAGAAGAAAACTTACCTAAGAAACATGGGTTGCCTCCCAAGAAGCGCTGTTGTTTAACGTCGTTAGCTCGACGTAATGAACCGTTGGAGCTCAAATGGAGAGGAGAATGAGGTTCAGCTCCTCCTTTTCTTCAAAAACTGTTTGGTCCCCAAAGTAATGCTTGAGCCTTTGACCATTCACCTTGAACATGCCTTTTTCCGGGTGTTCCAACTCAACTGTGCCGTAGGGAAAAACCTTTTTTACCCGGAATGGATCGGACCATCTTGATTTAAGCTTCCCAGGGAACAATTTCAACCTAGAGTTGAACAGTAATACAATGTCCCCTTCATTAAACTGTCCATTTCGTGGTAGCCGAGCATCATGAAACTTCTTGGCTTCCTCTTTGTATATATATGAATTGTCATATGCCATGAGCCTCCATTCATCTAGCTCATTAAGTTGTATCCTTCGATGTGCTCCAGACCGGTTGAGATCTAAATTGGCAGATTTGATCGCCCAAAATGCCTTGTGCTAAATCTCAACTGGTAAGTGGCAAGCTTTCCTGTAGACCAATCGATATGGAGTAGTATTAAGTGGGGTTTTGTAAGTTGTTCGATATGCCCACAAAGCATCATCTAACTTCTTGGCCCAATCTTGTCTATGGTGAGACATGGACTTTGTCAAGATACGCTTTAGGTCCCTGTTTGAAACCTCCACTTGCCCACTAGTTTGGGGGTGATACAGCGTAGCAAGACGGTGAGTCACCCCATATCGCTTAAGAGTCTTTTCAACTTGCGAATTACAGAAGTGTGTACCTCTGTCACTTATGAGTGCCCGTGGGACCTCGAATCTACAGAAGAGCTTCTTCAAGAATTTAACAACCACCCGGGAGTCATTGGTCGACAAAGCTTGTGCTTCTACCCATTTAGAGAGGTAATCCACAGCTACCAATATGTATTTATTTCCGAAGGAAGGAGTAAAGGGTCCCATAAAGTCGATGCCCCACACATCGAACACTTCACACTCTAATATGTAGTGTTGTGGCATTTCATTCCTTTTTGATATATTACCATCCCTCTGGCATCAGTCACATCGAGCTATATAGCTCTGAGCATCCCTAAACAATGACGGCCAGTAAAATCCTACTTCCAATACTTTTTGCACCGTCCTATTGGCACTATAATGTCCTCCCGTTGGCCCACTGTGACAGTGGAATAAGATTTTCCATCCTTCTTCATGGGAAACACACCTTCGAATCATTTGATCAGCATAAATTCTGAATAAATGTGGATCCTCCCAGTAGTAGTTCATCAATTCAGTGAAGAATTTCTTCTTCTGCTGCTTGTTCATATCCTTAGGAAGGGCCCTTGCCACTAAGTAATTGGCAATATCAGCAAACCATGGGGTGATATCCTCTTCAACGGTCTTGATGGCATACAATCGTTCCTTAGGGAACTCATCTTTGATCTCAACTTCATTTGGTCTTTCTAAACAAGGATTCTCCAAACGTGATAGGTGGTCGGTAGCTAGATTTTCGGCACCCTTTTTATCTCTTATCTCAAGATCAAACTCTTGAAGAAGTAAAATCCACCGAATGAGGCGTGGCTTTGCATCTTGTTTTGTCAACAAGAATTTCAAGGCAGAATGATCTGTGTATACGATGACCTTAGATAAGATGAGATATGGTCTGAACTTGTCAAAGGCAAAGACAACTGCTAGCAACTCCTTCTCAGTGGTTGTATAATTTTCTTGTGCAGGAGTGAGTGTTTTGCTAGCATAATGAATGGGTTGAAAGTATTTGTCCTTTCGCTGACCCAAAACAGCTCCCACAGCCAAATCACTAGCATCACACATAATCTCAAAGGGAACGTCCCATGTTGGTGAGACCATAATAGGTGTAATGATGAGTTTATGCTTGAGGAGTTCAAATGCATCAATGCATTCTTGGTTGAAGTCAAAGGGGGTATCCTTCTCCAAGAGTTTTGTCATGGGCCTAGCAATTTTTGAAAAATCTTTAATGAATCTTCAATAGAACCCTGCATGGCCAAGAAAACTTCGTATTGCCTTAACTGAAGATGGTGGGGGCAATTTAGAAATTGCTTCGATCTTTGCTTCATCCACTTCTATACCTTTCTTGGAGATTTTATGGCCCAAAACAATACCTTCTTTTGCCATAAAATGACACTTCTCCCAATTTAGGACCAGGTTAGTGTCTTCATAACGTTGCAACACTAACTCAAGATGGTGTAGACACTCATCAAAAGAATTCCCGAAAACAGAAAAATCATCCATGTATACTTCCATCTTGTCTCCTACCATATCCTAAAAAATAGCCATCATGCATCGCTGAAAGGTGGCTGGAGCGTTGCATAATCCGAAAGGCATGTGTCGATAAGCGAAGGTTCCAAAAGGGCATGTGAATGTCGTCTTTTCCTGGTCTTCGGGTGCGATAGGAATCTGAAAATATCCTGACATCCCATCGAGGAAACAGTAATATTCATGACCAGGTAACCTTTCAAGCATTTGATCCAAAAATGGAAGAGGAAAATGATCCTTTTGAGTTGCGTCATTTAGCTTGCGGTAATTTATACAAACTCTCCATCCAGTGACAGTTCTCATCGGGATAAGCTCATTTTTTTCATTCGGTACTACTGTCATACCGCCTTTCTTCGGAACTACTTGAGTGGGGCCCACCCATGAGCTATCAGAAATCGGGTAGATCATTCCTGCATCAAGCAATTTGATGACTTCCTTTTTGACAACATCTCTCATATTTGGATTAAGTCAGCGCCGCGGTTGTACCACTGGCTTGACACAATCTTCCATCAAAATTTTGTGTGTACTAAACGATGGGCTAATCCCTTTATATCTGCAATTTTCCATGCAATTGCTTTCTTGTGTTGCCTCAGAACATGCAATAACCTTTCTTGCTGATCTCGATCCAGACTTGATGCAACTATGACTGGAAGTTTAGAATCTTCTTCCAAAAATGCATATTGAAGGTAGTCTGGCAATTGTTTCAATTCTAGCTCAAGTGGTTCCTCAATTGAAGGTTTCGACCTCTGAATGGTGGATCTATTCATACCCTCAAAGCTTCTTTCTTCTCTCAACTCAGGATTATTATTAAGCTGATTGACAACTGCTCTAATCGCCATATTTTCAGTTTGCTCTTTCTCCCCATTCATCAAACACAATTCCAATGCATCACCAATCAATAGGTCTTGCAATGAATCCGAAACTGTGAAGTCGAGATAGTCGATTGCATAGCATGTATCATCATGGTGCAGGCTTTGTTTAAGGACGTCAGGCATTTTCACTATGACCTCTTCATTTCCCACTCTCAACACTAACTTCCCATCCCCAACATCAATTATGACTCTAGCAGTAGCCAAAAATGGCCTCCCCAATATAAGAGGGACCTCCACATCTGCTTCCATGTCAAGGATGACGAAATCTGCCAGGAAAATGAAGTCCTGCACCTTCACTAATACATCTTCAACTACTCCTCTCGGGAATTTGACTGATCGATTAGCTAACTGAAGACTCATTTTGGTCGGTTTCGGCTCTCCAATACCCAATTTCTGGAACATCTTGTATGGCATCAAATTAATACTGGTTCCCAAATCAGCCAATGCCCGTTCTTCAGATAAATTCCCTATCAGGCAAGGGATGGTAAAGCTCCCAGGATCTTTTAACTTCTTTGGGAGTTTGTTCTGAATTACCGCAGAGCATTCTCCTCCTAAAGTTACAGTAAAGAACTCTTCAAGCTTCCTTTTGTTCGATAGAAACTCTTTCAAAAATTTTGCATATCGTGGCATTTGTGATAATGCCTCAACCAGTGGAAGGTTGATATGCAATTGCTTGAATATCTCTAAAAATCTACCATAGTGCTCATCTGTTCTGTCCTTCTTGAGTCGTGCTGGATAAGGAACATTGGGCTTGTATTCTGGGATTAATGGAGGTGATGATTTCTCCTTAGGTGATTTTTCTGAATGCTTTCCCCCTTCTTTAAGAGCTACTTGTTCTTTTGCTAGTTCAGTCACCTAACTCTCTTCTTCTTGAACCTTTGGTTGTAGTTCCTTACCACTTCGTAATGTGACAGCTTTAACGTGTTCTCTAGGGTTGGTTTCCGTGTTTCCCGGTAATGAACCTTGAGATCTCTCTGATAGAAGCTTAGCTATCTGACCGACCCGGTTTTCAAGATTGTGTATTGATGCCTCATGATTCCTCAAAGCCGAGTCTTGATTTTTCATAATCAAATCTAAGGACTTCTGTCGGTCTTCTAAATCCTTGATGAATTTTGTGAGGAGATCTTCAATTGGCGGTTTGGAACTCTGGACCATTGGCCTTTGATAACCTGGTGGAGGATTCGGATTGCCCTTCTGAATATTACTGTTGTTACTCCAAGAAAAATTTAGGTGATTTCTCCATCCTGGGTTATAAGTAATGCTGTATGGATTGTTCTGGGGCCGAATTGGGTTTCCCAAATAATCCACTTGCTCAGTTTGTCCTTCTTCACCACCTGAGGATTCCACAATAGCCAACTGATATTGTGAGACAGCCAATCCATCGATCTTTCTAGATAAAGCCTCAACTTTGGACATGATAGAAGTAGCCACATCCACTTCAAGAATGCCTGCCACCTTCTTTTCTTTACCCCTACCATGTGACCATTCATAATTATTCGCGGCCATGTCTTCAAAAAGAGTCAAACTTTCTTCAGGAGTTTTATGGTTCAAGGTGCCACCAGCTGCGGCATCTACTGTTTGTCTCGTTTGATAGTTCAACCCATTATAAAATATCTGAACTTGAAGCCACTCTAGGATCCCATGGTGTGGGCATTTCCGCATTGAGTCCTTGAATCTCTCCCAGGTTTCATACAACGTCTCCATGTCATACTGATGATAAGATTAAATCTCAGCTCGAAGTTTAGCGATCTTTGAAGGAGGGAAGAATTTGTCCATAAACTTCTTAATCAGACCTTGCCATGTAGTAATAGAGTTCCTCGGTAAAGAATTCAGCCACTGCTTAGCCTTTCCCTTCAAAGAGAATGGGAAGAGCCTGAGGCGGATCGCATCATCACTAACTCCATTAAATTTGAAGGTATCGCATATCTCCAGAAAGAGTTGGATATGCGCATTTGGATCTTCATCCTGTAAACCATCAAATTGAGTATATTGCTGCACCATTTGAATCACGGCAGGCTTAAGTTCAAAATTATTTGCCTCTACTCGAGGACGGACTATGCTAGAGCTGACACCTATCAAGTTTGGCCTAGCAAAATCAGAATTGGTTCTAGGTGGCTCATTAACTCGGCCACCTTATTATCAACCAGTTGATGATTCGGGGGATCTACAACAACATTTCCTTGATTCAACTCTTGAGCAAGATTATTGAATTGATCAGCCATTTCTTCCTTCGGTGATTCTCCTTGAATACCAAATGATGTTGACTCCGTCGAGTGTTGCTTTTTCTGATAACAACGAATAATTTTCTCTGGCTCAGGATTAAAAACAGCAAGTTCCTTGCAGCGACTTCTGGTCATGCACTATAAACATAATACAAATCAATTATGAGCTCCAAATTCTCAGGAAGAAAAAGGAAAAAAAAAAATAAGAAAGAAATAAATTAGTTAAATTAATAGGTAAAAAGTGTTTCTAATATTGGCGTGTCCCCGGCAACGGCGCAAAAAACTTGATCGTTGCCAATCGTAGCTTTAATATTTATAATGCCTGTTCCTAATTCTAACTACGTTGCAATAGGCAAGTGTACCTACCGTGGACGTAGTATAGTGTCAAGTACAGGGTCGTCCCATAGAGATACACCAACTACTAGTACTAACTTCGTTCCTATTATCTAACCGATGCTTAAATATGTTGGTTGAAACTTAATTACTCTAATCTTAAAACTAATAACTCACTAACAACAATGGTTCTGAAGATTTATCAATTGGCAAAAGCAACCTAGATCTTATTCTACTCCTTCTCTATCATGTAATTCATTAGATTTATGAGGATTGGCGTAGTTGACTTTTTTTACTGTCGAATTCCCTAGTCAAATTAACTACTTTCTCAAGTATATTAACCTATCTAATCCTAGATTTATCAAATAGGATCTCTCCTTATTTAATAGCAACCTAGAATTGCATAAAGCGCGTGAATTCGCATCAAAACAATCGATGTAAACAGAAGACTCTTGTTTCCTATCTCTAGAAGAACAATCAAGTCTCATTAATTGCATTAAATCTAATCATAAGAGCAATTTCTCAATTAACTAATATGATATCATGCATAAATTCATATTCCGGATCTATGAATCTAAGAAACAATTTAAGGGCATGCAATTAATCATAAGAAAGTCAACAACTTCGCATTAAAAAAGAATCTTCATCACATGATAGAGAAGTTTTGAATAAAATCTAGATTTAGAGTCTACTCCTCCATGAATTGGACAAAAGAAATACAATTACGGGAAGAATAATTAAAATTCATAGTCACAACCCTTAAAGATGAAATCTTCTCCTTCGTGGGTCTTCAACCTCCTTTGGAACTGACAAAATCTTCTTTCCCCTGCTGCTATGTGTGTCAGAGCAAGTACAAAATTTCAGAACCTCGTTTCTAGGGCAACTAACGGTCTATTTATACATGTACTCGGGTTGGATACATACACGAGTGGATACACGAGTAGCGTATCTCGTTTGTGTATCTCATGCTTTCTTCCAAGTGTCCTTATGTGAATATACACGAGCAAGTACATGGGAGTGTACATTGGTCGTGTATTTAAAACATCGTTGCACAGCAGCAAAACTTAGATACACAAGCAAAGTACATGGGCGTGTACTTTGCTCGTGTACTTTCCAGACATCTACTTCAGTATACACAAGCAAAGTACATGGGCGTGTATCTCACTCGTGTACTTTCCAGACATCCACTTCAGTATACACAAGCAAAGTACATGGGCGTGTATCTCGCTTGTGTACTTTCCAGAATTCTTTACTTCACATGTATTGTATCCAATTCCTTCCAAACTTGATCCGACTCTTCAGAACTCCTTCCCTTGGCTCCAAAATACTCTAGAAAATCCTGAAATTAACATTCATTCCATTAAGCATCATTTTCTTCAACAAATCATCTAAAAATTCAACAATAAAGCACAATTTCATTACTCTAGATAAGGGTATTTTGCGACTTATCAGGAAGGTTTGATGCTAGGTTAGTAATTGAGGCGTTGAGGGGTGAGATGAAGAGGATGTTCCAAGAGGGAATGGAACGAATTCATGAGATGGTAGAGCAAAGACTAGAGCAATCCACAAACGTATTCCAAGGGCGTAAGAGGGAGAGTCTTTCTAGGAGAGTACCGAGGGGTGGAGATGAAATGTTGGATGATGACTTTGATGATCCTTCTGTTGGGAGTTATAGAGGATATAGTGGTCGGAATAGAGGAACTAGGGATTGGGAAGATAGAGGAGATAGGAATAGAGAGGATGATCAATTAAGTAGCATAAAGATGAAGATTCCTCCTTTCCAAGGGAAGAATGATCCCGAGGCGTATTTAGAGTGGGAGAAGAAGGTAGAGATGGTATTTGATTGTCACAACTATAGTGGGAGAAAGAAAGTAAAACTTGCTGCCATTGAGTTTTCAGATTATGCTATAGTGCGGTGGGATCAACTAATGTTGAATAGGAGAAGGAGTGGCGAGCCACCTATTGAGTCTTGGGAAGAGATGAAAAGAGTGATGAAGAAGCGGTTTGTGCCTGCGTATTACTATCGTGAATTGCACAACAAGTTGTAAACTCTGAGGCAGGGAAGCTGAAGTGTAGATGAGTATTTCAAGGAGATGGAAGTCACTATGATTAGGGCGAATGTAGAGGAGGATAGAGAGGCTACAATGGCTAGGTTTCTTACTGGGTTGAATAGAGAAATCCAAAATGTGGTTGAATTGCAGCATTATGTAGAATTGGAGGATATGGTTCACATGGCTATAAAGGTTGAGAACCAGCACAAGAGGAAAGGTAGTAGTAATGCACGGTTTCCACAGGGTAATGGTTCATCCACTTGGAAGACCAACCAATAGAAGAAAGAAGAAAAGCCTTTACCCACCAAACCAAAAGGGGAGCTGAGGCAAGCGGGTTCTACTCCTGGTAACCAAGGTAACCCTGAATCTTCTACTTCTAGAAATCGTGACATTAGATGTTTTAAATGCCAAGGTAGAGGCCATATTGCTAGTCAATGTCCAAATAGGCATGTTATGATTTTGCGTGATGATGGTGAGTATGAGACTGAGGGGGATAGTGAAGAAGATGATATGCCTCCATTAGAGGATGCTAGTGATGATGAGGAGCCTGCAATGGGAAGGCTAGTGGCAGTAGTGAAGCGAGCGTTGAATGTGCAGGTGAAGGAAGAAGAGGAGGTGCAAAGAGAGAATATATTTCATACTAGATGTTATCTAGGAGATCACATTTGTAGTTTGATCATTGATGGAGGGAGTTGCACCAATGTAGTGAGTAATTTTATTGTTGAGAGGCTGGGGCTCAAAACTGTTAGACACCCTAGTCCATATAAATTGCAGTGGTTGAAATATAGTGGAGAGACTAAGGTGAGTAAGCAAGCATTGATTGGTTTCCGCATTGGTAGGTATGAGGATGAGGTGTTATGTGATGTAGTGCCAATGCAAGCATGTCATGTGTTGTTGGGGAGGCCGTGGCAATTTGATAGGAAGGTTGTTCATGATGGCTTTTCTAACAAGTATACGCTTGTTCACTAGGGAAAAAGCTTTAATCTTAAACCGTTAACACCTAAGCAGGTGTATGAGGACCAGTTGCAGCTACAACAGTCTTTTGCAAAACATAAGGTGAGTGAAAAGAAGAGGGAGAGTGAGAGAGCAAAAGACAATGAGAAAGAAAAGGAATATAAAAGTCAAGATCAAAAGGAAAAAGAGAGGAAGGCTGGAAAGAGTGTGAGAGGCCAAGTTGAAGGGGGATCAACTTTGGTGGTGAGTGAAAAGGAGAGGGTAGCCTTGCAAAAGGAGAGTTGTGTGGTAAGAGCGAATGTAGTAAGGAGAGCGTTAGTGATGAGGCAACCTATGTTGTTGCTGGTTTTTAAAGAAACATGTTTGACTACTAACGAACTATCTAACTCTTTGCCTAGTGTGGTTGTGTCACTTGTGCGGGACTTTGAAGATGTCTTTCCTGAGGAGATTCCAAAGGGATTACCACCTATTCGTAGTATTGAGCACCAGATTGACCTTGTACCCGAAGCATCAATTCCAAACAAGCCAGCTTATAGGAGCAATCCGGAGGAGACAAAGGAACTCCAAAGGCAGGTCGATGAATTAATGGAGAAGGGGTACGTGAGAGAAAGCATGAGTCCATGTGCAGTGCCTGTGATTTTGGTGCCTAAGAAGGATGGGACATGGAGAATGTATGTTGACTGTCGCACCATCAACAACATCACGGTAAAGTATCATCATCCCATTCCTCGCTTAGATGTCTTCTTAGAAGGGTTATATGAGTATAGTGTCATTCCTCATGAGCCTTGGATAGACACTTCCATAGATTTTGTGTTAGGATTATCTAGGCCTAGGCATGGTTGAGATTATATTTTTGTGGTTGTGGATAGGATTCCTAAAATGGTTCATTTCATTCCTTGTCATAAAACTGATGATGCTATACACATTGTTGATGTGTTCTTTAGAGAGGTAGTGCATCCGCATGGTATACCTAGTAGCATTGTTAGTGATCGGGATGTAGAAATTTCGAGTCATTGTTGGAGATTATTGTGGGAAAGGTTGGGAACTAAACGAATGTTTTCAACTATCTATCACCCACAAACTGATGGGCAAATTGAGGTGGTTAACAGGACTTTAATTCAATTGTTAGGGGCAATCATAGAGAAGAACATTAGGACTTGGAAGGATTGCCTACCATTTGTGGAGTTTGCATATAATAGGGCTTTACATAGCACTACTCAATGTTCACTATTTGAGATTGTGTATGGTTTTAACCCACTGAATCCTAATTATTTATTGCTATTGCCACCTAACAAGTTTGTGAGTTTTGATGCTGATTCTAAGGCAGATTTCATGAGAAAGCTACATGCATAGGTAAAGAGTAGGATTGAAAAACAAAATGCTAGGGTCGCTTCAAGGGTGAACAAGGGCAGGAGACCCAAGATTTTTCAGCCTGGAGATTGGGTTTGGGTGCATTTTCGCAAGGAGAGGTTTCCATTGCAGAGGAGATCCAAGTTGAACCCTCGGGGAGACGGTCCATTTCCGATGCTTGAGAGAATCAATGATAATGCATACAAGAAAGATTTCCCAGGTGAGTCTCCAGTAAGTGTCATGGTTAATGTTACTGATCTGAGTCCATTTGATGCAGGCAATGATTTGAGGACAAATCCTTTTCAAGAGGAGGGGAATGATGAGATCCATGATGAGAGCTAAGCCGAAAGAAGAAATGTGGATCCTTTGAAGTGCCGCCTGGACCGATCACAAGAAATCGAGCGAAACGATTCGAGGAAGCACTTAACGGGTTGATAAAGGTTGTCCATGAAGCCAGAAAGGATTGGAGCAATCATGAAGTTGGAACGGATTGGAACAACCATGGGAAGACCCTTGCTTTTGTGCAAGTCACACCGGACACAGGTTGAAGAGGGCGTGTATTTTCAAGGCACGGCCGTGTAGGAATCTTAAGATTGCACAGAAGCATACACGGCCAGACACACGGCTAAAAGGCACGGTCGTGTATGGAGTCAAGCAAATCTACAGAAAGATACACGACCAGAAGTACACGGTCGTGTATGTTGCCAGAAGTTGCACAGAAAGGTATACGGCCAAAGTACACGGGCGTGTACACGGCCGTGTATCCCCTGCCGGCCAACATGTTTTGTTTTGTTATTTTTACGCACTTATTGAAGTGATGTCGTTTTGGGCTTGTATTTTCACAAATTGTAACCCTAGTATAAATGCTCTTAGGGTTTAGAACAACAAATAGGATATACATCTTAGAACGTTAAACATCTTTGAGAGGCTCCTCTCTTGGTTCTTCAAGAACTAACTAGAACTTATCGGATTTTATTTCCGTGGCATTCAACTCGACTTATCAATCGGTCTTTCATCCCAATTGTGGCGTCTTCACATTATACCAAGGTTCTTGTCTTGCTTATAGACAATGGGTCGCGGTTTCCACTTTAGGTGTTTGGCATCGTCAGTAACGAATTTCCAAACGTATTGGTATTGGGTTTCGTCACGGGTTGGCATGGTTCGTACCAACTGTAGTGTTTGCACCTAAAATTTGGCAAGACTACTTATATGGTCAGAGGTATGAGATTTATATCGACCATAAGAGCCTTAAGTATCTATTCACTCAAAAGGAATGAACATGAGGCAAACACAATAGTTGGAATTAATTAATGATTATGATTTGGGAATCAATTGTTGTCCAAGAAAGGCAAATGTTGTTGCTGATGCATTAAGTAGGAAAAGTCATACAGAAATTACATCAATATTTATTGAACAACAAGAATTAATCAAGGAATTTGAGCGTATGATGCTGGAATTTGTTTTGCATGATCCAAATATTGAAATAGTAAACTTGATTACTAAATCTACTTTACTAAAATGAATTAAGGAAGCATAAGAAAAGACCCTGTAATTTAGATGATCTAGCAAGAGAAACAAAAAGGGAAATATGATGATTTTGAGGTTCATACTAATGGGTCTTTGAGATAGAAAGTAAAGTTTTGTGTGCCTAATAATATAAAGATAAGAAAAGAGATCATGCAAGAGGCACATCAATTTAGCTTCACTATACATCCTAAAGGAACCAAGATGTACTAAGACATGAAGTGAAATTTTTGGTGGGAAGGGATGAAAAGAAATATAGCCAAGCATGTGGCCCAATGAGGAACTTGTTAGCAAATTAAGGCTAAACATTAGACTTGGAGGATTATTACAACCTTTACCTATCCCTGAATGGAAATGAGATCAGATTACCATGGATTTTTTAAGTGGATTAGCAAGGACTTCAAGTGGATATAATACCATTTGGGTAATCATAGATTGGCTTACTAAATTTGCTCACTTCCTTTCATTCAATAAAACTTATTTGTTAGAGAAACTAACACGAATATACATTTGTGAGATTGTTAGACTTCATGGTGTACTTGTGAGCATCGTTTAAGATAGTGATTCTCATGTTGTGTCTAAATTTTAGGTGAGCTTACATCAAGCTATGGGGACAAAGTTACATTTTAGTACAACATATCACCTACAGGTAGACAGGCAATCTAAGCGAACCATACAAATAATGGAGGACATGCTCCAAGCTTATGTCGTGGAATCCAACTAACAATCCCCAAAAGATAAGGTCACTTCGGATCAATTTGGAGTAATATTGTTGCGTGAACCCTAAATGCAATAGTTGATCCGAATGCTATAGTTCATGAAATGAATATCACAATGATATATTCCTCAATGAAGATCACTAATTAAACTAGAAAAAAGCCACGTGAATACTACACAAAATCAAATGGATCATTGACCGTGATACACCTTCTACAACAATTGCTTTCACGATTAAAAAATGTGCAAAATGGAAGAATTGAATTCAAGGATAAAAACCAATCAATTAGGCAATAATAATTTAATTACAAATGCATTCAAATCTGACCAAGAAAGCTTCAATCCAACCCTAGATATGACTCACTAGAGAAGAAAAGAAACACAACAAATAGAAATTGATACAACTTACAATTTCTCCTTATTACACTCGCCACAATTCCAACTCTTGAGATTGAAATTGATAAGAGGGATTGAACTAAGGAAGAACCCTAATTCTCTCATGAAAATGATGTGTCTATTCTGAAAATTTTTGTTTCCTCAAAACCTTACTTAAGTAAGTATTTATACTTGCTCCCTTTAGGGTTAAAAAATCCACAAAATTATAACTATACCACTTTTAGGTTGGCCGGTTGTAAATGAAAATTACAAACAAATGAAAGTGTCCCAAAAGAAAATTACAACATAAAATGGTCCAATAACAATTAAAAAGTACAAAAATAATATAAATCTTCAAGAGCCAATGCTTTGAAGTGAAATCAATCGCAATGGGCCTTTGGATGCAAATCTGATGATGTCTCGTAGCCATCAACTAATGTAAGTCATTTGGTATCTCATGGAGAAATATTATTGTACCTGTAGATTATTACTCAAATATTTATTAGATAAAAGTGATAAAGTGAAATATGAGCGATTTGGATCATCATCTAAATCGAGTTCTAAGAGCATCTATGGTGCCGGAAAATTTCCCATCATCTCCTTGAGCTTTTGAAAGATTTGCCCTCAAATCTAGAGGGTCATTTCTAGAACTGAACCCAGTTACTAGATGTAGTGGAAGTAGTTCTGATCTACTCCTGAAACTGGTGCACCTTAGACGGAGTCATAGGTGATAGTACTATGTGAAACCCTCCCATACTGAACATATAGGTGTTCCTAAATCCATGATGTAACACCTTCCGATCAAACATCTAAGGCCTACCCAATAGCAAATGGAATGCACGCATAGGAATTACATCACATAGGATCTCATCGTGATATTTCTGTCCAACACTCACAGGCACCTTCGCCCTTAGCGTAACATGCATACTACCCCGATTGTCCAACCAATGCAAGTCATAAGGGCTAAGATGTGGACTAGTAGATAAATGCAATTTGTCTACTAGTGCAGCAGATATAACATTCGTGCAACTACCACTATCAATGATGAGTACGCAAAAGTTACCTCTGATCTTGTAAGAGGTGTGGAATATATTCTCCCTCTGTATGTCTCTAGCATCAGGAGATAAGGTTAGAGTCCTGCGTAACACATTAATAGGTAGATATTGTTCACTTATATGCTCCTCATGTGTTTCTACAGTCTGGTCATCATAATGCTTCTACAGTGCTACAGACAGGTCTGTAGGCACAGCCTATTCCTCATCAACCTCAAATCTTCCCCAACGCCCTCCATAATAGTCATCACCCTCTTATTTGAACACTGTGCTGCCATATGCCTAAATCCCATGCACTTAAAGTATTTGATTTGGCGTACTTTTCCACTAGTAGATCTAGGAACAGTCTACCTCACATCTGGTGTTATTAGCTCTTTACCCTTCCTAGAGGGTATATTTTCTCTAGCAGTGCAAGGGGTAGTTTTGTCCACTGCTCTCACTATCTCACCTACTGCTTTTGTCCTTCTGATTGACCGTCAGCTGCCATGGGTCTGGTAGTAGTATTGGGTCTGCTACTCGGAGCCCTGAACAAGTTGGACCACCTTTGCCTCTCCACTTTCAAGGCTAATTGAATAGCCTCATCAAGTGTACTATAGCACTACAGTTCAACAACACACGTTATCTCATATTTCAACCTTGAGACAAGCATGTTAGGGTTTATTCTGGAGATTCGATTGACCCACATCTAATCATGAGGGTTTCAAATTCCTACACATAATCATCCACTGTCTTGCCTCCCTGCCTTAAGGTCTACAGTCGCATAAATAGTTCCTGTTTGTAGTGCTCAGGAATAAATCTTTTCTCAACACCCTTTTCATATCCCTCTATGTCTGAATCTCAGCCTCACCATCCCTATACCTATTGATAATCAAATTCTTCCACTATAGTGCAGCGTATCCTGTAAACTCGACAGCAGCCAATCGAACTCTAGTATTATCATCGATCTCATAACATTCAAAGAGACCCTCAACCTTGTCCTTCCAGTCCAAATAATCATCAGCTGATCCCTTGCCGTCATAAGAAGGCATCTGCAGCTTCACATACTCCAGTCCCCGAAGTGGCTTGAAATCCCTATTCTGATATGGATTAACCCCAAAGTTGTCATCCCTTTCTTCCCTGTAAGGATGATGATCCCCATCCATCCTTCTATTCAGATTTCCATCTCCCACTACTCTATCTCTCTAAAGGTTCTGTGGAGCTACCCGAGGTGGTGCCTGAAGGTTCACCACTGGTCGTTGTGGTAATGTTATCTTATCAATCCTAGTTGCCAAAGTAGTAACTATGGTAGTAAGATCCTGGAGCTGTTCTTCTAAAGTCCTCCTACCTACAGTATTATGACCCTAACCTCCACCAACCTGGCTATTGGCCTCATTGCCAATTCCCCCATTCACACTTTTGTTGGACATGTTGTAATTTAAGAACTAATCCCACAAATTACAGCATACTCTTTTAACAACAGCAACCCACATGTTTAACAACCACAATAATGCAATAGCACACATTTCAAAAAGAATTATAGGCACAAGGAAATAATTTAGTACTCCAAGTAAAGTTCAATAAATGAAGTACTCACACAACTACTTTCAAGTAGTTAGAATTAAATTCAACTACAAGTGTTTAAGTAACTAGTCAATTACTTTTACACTTTAATGACTTGTTTGAATTCAAATTGTACTACTCAAACCTTCCTTTCTTAGCCACGACACACACTCACACTTTAGCTTCAACGTACAGCACCTTACTCCATACAATTCCATAAATTCACAAATGGCAATTCCCTCACTCAACACACAAACACAATGCCAACAATTTAATACTCCTTTTTACACCACAATTCATACGCATACAACCATGGTTCAACAACCTCTCCAAATACAACACAATCTCACTTCAAAACACAACACACACCCTCTATGGTACACTCACACACTACAACACGGCAACAAATTCAAATGAACACCCATAATGCACTTTCCACAAATGGTAAGATTTAATTTAAAATTCAAATGAAATGTAATCAATACCACTCAATAACTACTTCAAGCTTAATGGATGTGTTTGAATTTCAAATGATTTCCTATTTTTCCACTCAAATTCAAATCTGGAAATTGCAAATTGTTCTCCACAATTCCGAATTCAACAAAGATCATACTTCTCTTCTTACCACAAAATATTGTATTTCCAATTCCACAATCAAACACTAGGATATACAATTCTTACTCCCTTTCCCTTCATGGAAAATTCAATAACAAAGAAGGTATAACAAGATATCCACTTTGCTACACACACAACACTATAACATACGATAATAATTTCAAAAGCAACACTCTACGCTTTAAATTTCACTTCCCTCAAATGATCACAATGATGATTTCCATTAAACCACTCACGGCCAACTTAAGGAGACAAAGAATATGGTAAGTATTCCATGTCTACAACAATTAACAACAATGAAATCACTTCAATAACACAATTGAAATAACTCAACTCTTTAATACAAAATTTCGGATCAAGGTGATAAGAATCCTAAATTTTCGAATTCAAATTGCATATCCTTCCTCATAAACCACAAGCTCTGATACCAAAAAGATGATGTGCCTAAATGGGAATTAAGCACAAGCAAAATAATCCAACTAACAGTCCCTAAAAGACAAGTTCACTTCGGTTCAATTTGGAGTAATATTGTTGCGTGAACCCTAAATGCAATAGTTGATTCGAATGCTATAGTTCATGAAATGAATATCACAATGATATATTCCTCAAAGATCACAAATTAAACTTGAAAAAAAGCCACATGAATACTACACAAAATCAAATGGATCATTGACCGTGATCCACCTTCTACAACACTTGCTTTCATGATTAAAAAATGTGCGAAATGGAAGAATTAAATTCGAGGCTAAAAACTAATCAATTAGGCAACAATAATTTGATTACAAATGTAATCAAATATGACCAAGAAAGCTTCAATCAAACCCTAGATATGACTCACTAGAGAAGAAAAGAAACACAACAAATAGAAATTGATACAACTCACAATTTCTCCTTGTTACTGATGGAAAATTTCTAGCACAGTCGATATTTTCAGAACCCGATTTGGATGATGATCCAAATCACTCATATTTTACTTTATGTATTTATTCTAATAAATATTTGAGAAATAATCTTACAAGTACAATAATAATTCTCCATGGGATGCCAATATGTCCTACAATAGTTGATGGACACAGAACATTTTCAGGGTGACAATCAAAGACCCGCTGCGATTGTTTTCCATTCTGAGGCATCGATTCATGAAGACTTATGACATTTTTTACTTTGTAATTTTTTTATGGACTATTTTTGGTTGTATTTGGTTTTGGGACACTTTCATTTCTTTGTAATTTTCATTTAGGGCTAGCCACCTTAAGAGTGGCAAACTTGTAATTTTGACCACTTTCTAACCTAAGAGTAGCAAGTATAAATACTTGCTTAGAATAGGGTTTGAGGAGGCCATTTTTGCAGATTAAACATAGCACTTCACGTGTGGAATTAGGGTTCATCCTAGTTCAAAAATCTCTTATCAATTTCAACCCAAGAATTGGAATTGTGGTGAGTGCAACAAAGGGGAATTGTGAGTCATATCGATTTTATCTTTGTTGTCTTTCATTTCTTCTCTAGTGAGTCATATCTAGGGTGGATTTGAAGCTTTCTTGGACTTATTTGTGAGTGTAATTCGTGGACAATTATCTTGTTAAGATTGACTGTTCTTTAGTGTTGTCGTGAATTGGAATTGGAGGAAGAGTGGAAATCACGGTTTTAATGCTTCAATTTTGATCTGATTTCACATGAATCTAATCTCTTTTTGTTGTCACTTGGTGAATATTAAAAATAGGGATTGCAATTACATCATTTGATCTTACATTTTCCATCAAATCTCAAAGGGTTTTCACGTAATTTGTCATCCACATTGGACCGGTTTTGTGATTGATTTGAGAATTGTTTTCTTGAGTCATTTGATTGTGCTTGAACTTGATTTTGAGCACATCATCTTTTGGTATCAGAGCACAAGTTGAGAGAAGGGATTAAGTGTTGGTTAATTTCGTGATTATCATCTTCAATTAGGGTTCTTCATTTTTGAACCAGAATTGTGTGTTGTGGATTTGAGTTGTGAAAATTGTCTTGATTGGAATTCTGATTTGCTGCTTGTTGAAGTTGGATTGGAGGGATTGTTGTAGCTTCTTGTGATTGATTATTTTCGTGGAAGGGAAGGAGGATAGAAGTGTTGCTAATTCAACATTTTTGAATTTGAAAACCTGCCTATCCATGCCGTGACTAGCTTGTTGCATGAAGGAGCTTGTGAAGTTTGTTGTTGTAATTCCATTGTGCAAATTCTGAATTAGGGAAGTGTATTTTACAGATTTGCATTGTGTTGAGTAGTAAGGAATCTATTTGAATTCAAACACATCCATTAATTTGTGGGAGTTAATGAGTGTTATTTGAATTTGAAATTCATTTCTTACCAATTGAGGAAGGCTTGCAATTAGTGAAGAGGTTGAAATTCAAATTGGAGTTGCTCCCTATTGTTAAGTTACGGATTACATTTGTGGAAAGTGGATTATATCTTGTTATCCTTGCCGTGGAAGTGGAAGTGGAAGTGTATTGTTGTTGTTGCCACTTGTATTGTTGCCGTGGGAGTTGCTTGTGAAGGAGTGACTTGTGGAACTTAGAAAATTTGTTGCACCGTGAATTTGAAAGAAGTGGAAAATATTATTGTTATGATGATTGAATGTATTATGCATCGTGTATAGCAAAGGTGTGTGTGTGGCATTGCATTGGTGTGTTAAACAAATAGTGAGTGTATGGTGTTGTGTGTGTGTGATTAAAAAGGGGATTGCAATTGTTGCATGTGGAGGTGAATTATATAAGTGTTGCACTGTGTTGTGGAGAAGAGTACTACATGTGGGTTGTAATAACATACTTGTGAAGTTAAGTGGATTTGTTTGTTTTCCTTTTTGTAGTTGCTATTGTGTGGCGTTAAAGAAAGTGTAGTTGTGGAGTGTGTCCTTGCTTCAAATTGTCTTTGAGGATCAGTATACTGGGGTCTACAACTATGTCGAATGACAGCGTGAATGGGGGAATTGGTGATGAAGCCAATAGTCAAGTTGGTGGAGGTCAAGGTCGTAATGTGGTAGGTAGGAGAACTTTGGAAGAATAGCTCTAGGATCTTACTACCATAGTTGCTACACTGGCAACTAGAATTGACAGAATGACATTACCACAACCACTAGTGGTAAACCAGCCGGCCCCACCTCGGGTGGCTCCACAGAATCCTCATCAAGACAGAGTAGTGGGAGATGAGAATTCGAATAGAAGGATGGGTGAGGAGCATCTTCCATACAGGGAAGAGACGGATGACAATTTTGGGGCAAACCCATATCAAAATAAGGATTTCAAGCTACCTCGAGGCTTGGAATATGTGAAACTGCAGATGCCTTCTTATGATGGCAAAGGATCAACTGATGAATATTTAGATTGGGAAGACAAAGTTGAGGGTCTCTTTGAATATTATGAGATCGATGATAGTACCAGGGTCCGATTGGCTGCTGTTAAGTTTATAGAGTACGCTGCATTACGGTGGAAGAATCTGATTATCAGCAAGCGAAGGGATGGAGAGGCTGAGATTCAGACATAGAGGGATATGAAAAGAGTATTGAGAAAAAGGTTCATTCCTGAGCACTGCAAACAGGAACTGTTTATGCGATTGCAGACATTGAGGCAGGGAGGCAAAACAGTTGATGAGTATATGCAGGAGTTTGAAACCCTCATGATTAGGTGTGGGTCCATTGAACCTCTCGAATAAACTGTAGCCCATTTCGTCTCAGGTCTAAAATATGAAATAGCGTGTGTTGTTGAACTGCAGCGCTACAGTACACTTGATGAAGCTATTCAGTTGGCCTTAAAAGTAGAGAGACAAAGGAGGTCCAACTTATTTAGGGCTCCGAACAGTAGGCCCAGTGCTATTACTAGACCCATATCAGTTGACGGTCAATCAGGGGGAACAAAAGTGGTAGGTGAGGTAATGAAGGCAGTGGACAAAACTACCCCAACTATTATTAAAGAAAATTTACCTACTGGGAAGGGTAAAGAGGTAATGGCTCCAGATGTAAAGCAGACTGTTCCCGGATCTACTAGTAGGAAGGCGCGCCAGATAAAGTGCTTTAAATGCATGGGATTTGGGCATATGACAGCACAGTGTTCAAATAAGAGGGTGATGACTGTTATGGAGGACACTAGAGAGGATATTGAGGATGACCACGATCAGATTGAACCTACAGATTTACCAACGACACTACAAGAATATTATGATGACCAGATTGCAGACGCACCTAAGGAGCGTATAGGAGAAAAATATCTACCCCTTTGTTACTCAGGGTTCTAACTATATCTCCTGATACTAGTGACATTCAGAGGGAGAACATATTTCACACCTCTTGCAGAATCAAAGGTAACCTTTATGTACTCATCATCGATAGTGGTAGTTGCACGAATGTTATATCTGCTGCATTGGTAGACAAATTACATTTGTCTACTATCCCACATCCTAGCCCTTATAACTTGCATTGGTTGGATAATCGAGGTAGTATGCATGTTGCCCTTAGGGCAAAGGTTCCTGTGAATGTTTGGCAGAAATATCATGATGAGATCCCGTGTGATGTAGTCCCTATGCATGCATTCCATTTACTGTTGGGTCGGCCTTGGTTGTATGATCGACAGGTGTTACATGATGGGTTTAAAAATACCTACATGTTCAGCATGGGTGAATCACACATAGTTCTATCGCCAATGACTCCATCTACGGTCCATGGGTTTCAGGAACAGATCAGAACTCCATCCACTACCATTGATAAACGGAAGAGCAGGACGATAGAGACATTAGGGTTCAGTTCCAAAACTGATCCTCTAGATTTGAGGGCAAATCTTTCAGAAGCCTGAGGAGATGATGGGAAAATTTCTAGCACAGTCGACATTTTCAGAAACCGATTTAGATGATGATCCAAATCACTCATATTTTACTTTATGTCTTTATTCTAATAAATATTTGAGAAATAATCTTACAGGTACAATAATAATTCTCCATGGGATGCCAATATGTCCTACAACAGTTGATGGATACAGAACATTTTTAGGGTGACAATCAAAGACCCGCTGCGATTGTTTTCCATTCCGAGGCATCGATTCATGAAGACTTATGATATTTTGTACTTTGTAATTGTTTTATGGACTATTTTTTGTTGTATTTGGTTTTGGGACACTTTCATTTCCTTGTAATTTTCATTTAGGGCTAGCCACCTTAAGAGTGGCAAACTTGTAATTTTGACCATTTTCTAACCCTAGGAGTAGCAAGTATAAATACTTGCTTAGAATAGGGTTTGAGGAGGCCATTTTTGCAGATTAAACAGCACTTCACGTGTGGAATTAGGGTTCATCCTAGTTCAAAAATCTCTTATCAATTTCAACCCAAGAATTGGAATTGTGGTGAGTGCAACAAAGGGGAATTGTGAGTCATATCGATTTTATCTTTGTTGTCTTTCATTTCTTCTCTAGTGAGTCATATCTAGGGTGGATTTGAAGCTTTCTTGGACTTATTTGTGAGTGTAATTCGTGGACAATTATCTTGTTAAGATTGACTGTTCTTTAGTGTTGTCGTGAATTGGAATTGGAGGAAGAGTGGAAATCACGGTTTTGATGCTTCAATTTTGATCTGATTTCACATGAATCTAATCTCTTTTTGTTGTCACTTGGTGAATATTACAAATAGGGATTGCAATTACATCATTTGATCTTACATTTTCCATCAAATCGCAAAGGGTTTTCACGTAATTTGTCATCCACATTAGACCGGTTTTGTGATTGATTTGAGAATTGTTTTCTTGAGTCATTTGATTTTGCTTGAACTTGATTTTGAGCACATCAGTTACACTTGCCACAATTCCAACTCTTGGGATTGAAATTAATAAGAGGGATTGAACTAAGGATGAATCCTAATTCTCTCACGAAAATGATGTGTCTATTTTGAAAATTTTTGTTTCCACAAAATCTTACTTAAGCAAGTATTTATGCTTGTTCCCTTCAGGGTTAAAAAGTCCACAAAATTACAACTATGCCACTTTTAGGGTGGGCGGTCGTAAATGAAAATTACAAACAAATGAAAGTGTCCTAAAAGAAAATTACAACATAAAATGGTCCAATAACAATTACAAAGTACAAAAATAATATAAATCTTCAAGAGCCAATGCTTCGAAGTGAAATCAATTGTAGCGGGCCTTTGGATGCAAATCCGATGATGTCCCATGGCCATCAACTAATGTAAGTCATTTGGCATCCCATGGAGAAATATTATTGTACCTGTAAGATTCTTACTTAAATATTTATTAGATAAAAGAGATAAAGTGAAATATGAGCGATTTAGATCATCATCTAAATCGAGTTTTGAGAGCATCTATGGTGCCAAAACATTTCCCATCATTTTGTGTACTATAGAAGTGTTATTGTGTGTGTTACACCATGGGTGTATGTGTGTGTTGTGGTTTTGAAGGTGTGTTGCATCATGGGTGTGTGTGTGTGTGTGTTGCCATGAGTGTGTTATGGTTTGAGGGCATGTGTTTACGTTGAAGTGTAAGTGTTGAGCCTTGAAGGTGTTTGTGTATACTATGAGTGTGTGTATATACTTGAACCATGGAGGTGTTGTGGTTGGTGCCGTGAAGGTGAGTTGTGTTGGGTTGGTGCCATAAAGGTTTGTTGTTGTTGGTGTGAAAGTGTATTGTTGTTGTGAAGGAGTGATTGTGAGTATATATATATATATATATATATTCAAAATCATGACAAATGATAGTGTGAATGGTGGAATTGGCAATGAGACTAATAGCTAAGTTAGAGGAGGTTAGGGTCACTGTGCTGCAGGTGAAAGAACATTAGAAGAACAATTGCAGGATCTCACCACTATAGTTGCTACATTAGTAACACGGGTAGATCAAATGACAATACCATAACCACTAATGGCAAACCCTCAAGCACCCCCACCTCGGGTAGTCCATCAGAATGCTTATAGGGAAGGAGTTGTTGGAGGCAATAAGGGTAGGAGGATGGAAGGTGATTATCATGTTCTTAAGGAGGAAAGGGATGATAATTTTGAAAATGAGCCTTACCCTAATCGTGAGTTCAGACCGCTTCAGGGCTTAGAATATGTGAAATTGTAGATGCCTTCATTTGCTGGAAGGGGTTCTATAGAAGACTACTTGGATTGGGAGGATAAGATTGAGGGCCTATTTGAATGTTATGAGATCAACGATCACACTCGGGTTCGCCTTGTAGCTGTTGAGTTTATTAGTTATGCCGCCTTATGGTGGAAGAATCTTGTAGCTAGTAGACGAAGGGATGGTGAGGCAGAGATACATACATGGCAGGAAATGAAACGGGTTATGAGAAGGAGGTTTATACCTGAGTACTATAGGTAGGAGTTATTTATACGTCTCTAAACATTGAGGTAGGGCGGAAAAACAGTTGATGAGTATGTACAGGAGTTCAAAACATTGATGATCAGATGTGGGTCAGTTGAACCTCCTGAGCAAACCTTAGCATGATTTGTGTCAGGGTTAAAGTATGAAATTACTTGCATTGTAGAGCTCTAGAGGTATGATACCCTTAAGGAGGTCATCTAGCTAGCTTTAAAAGTGATGGGAATCAAATATCTAGATCCAACAGTGGGGAAATCAAATTGGACAAATGAGCCCAAACATCTACATGTTATTTTATTTATCTAATAACAATTTGTCTTTGCATTATAGCAGGTAAATTTAATGGTTTTACAGGATGGCAAATAAAATTCACTAAGGATCAATTGTGGGACATTCAAGGACTTACATCAATCAAAAGAACTGGTCCAACAATTATTCCATGGAAGTGAAGAACCAGCCACTTTTGAGGGTTTCTTTATAATTTTCTTTTGGTGTTTAAAATTGGTCACTTATGGGTTTTACTTCTAATTTTGTTTTGTTGAATTTACCCTATTTAGATCAAGTATAAATACTTGCTAAGTAGGTTTAGAAGGGACTTTTGAACATCATATTTTTGTTACCATTTGTTCACATGAAAGGGTATTTCTTTTTCACACATTGCTCTTATCAATTTTACTCTAGGATTTTGGCGAGTGGACTTGGATTTGTTGTGAGTGATATCAGCAAATTACAAGTTGATCCTAATTCTAACTAGTGCTTAATATCTGGAAAGGAATTAGTTACTTTTATGTTGTTCTTGATTCACGCAAATTAGGGTTCACACCATTTAGTTGAAAATTGGAATCAAATGTGCTTGTTTCTTTGATTGGTATTGGAATTCCAATTGAGTACATTATAATTTCATATCAAAATCAAATTGGTTCGTGCTAGTAGGGTTCACGTGGAAGTGGAATCACGCCGTTTTTGTGAATTGTGTTTAGTTGATTCTCTAATTGGCTTTATGTAATTGTAATTGGATACTAGGCACATCATAATTTTTGGTATTAGAGCAAGGGTTTTAAGAAAGGATTGCGTGATTTTAATTTGGGAATTAGGGTTTTTGATCTTCCATTTCTTAGTTGAAGTTATTTGATGTGGAGTTAAAGTAATTTTAAGTGATTGTATTGTGATATACCTTCATTGTTGAGGAATTGGAAGTAGAAATTTCATACTTAATCTTTCTATTCTTCACCTTTACCGTAAGTTGCTTGTTTGAGGAGGAAGGGAATTGCATTTTCTTAAGGATTTCAGAATTAGAACTTACCTTCATTTCTAGATTTTGCTTTCATTGCGTGGAGGATTTGGAAACAATTTGAAATTAAAAAACAATCATTAAGTTAAAGGAGTTATTGTGTATTGTTAATCATAATACACTTTGACTAGTTTAATTTGTTTACTTACCATTTGGAGAAGTATCTTTAATTATTTCCATTTTTTTTTCTTGTTGTCGTGAACTGGAAATAGAGTATGAAGTGTGTGTGTGCTGCACCATGAGTGAAGAGTGTGTCTGTGTGGCGTAGTGAGTGTGGTGTGGTTGAAGGTTGTTGTATCGTAGTGAAGTGTGTGTGTGTGTGTGTGTTGTGATTTGAAGGGTGCTACACCGTGATTGTGTGTATGCCGTAGAGTAAGTATGTGTTGAAGTGATTATTGTGTATTGCATTTGACGTGAAGTATATTGCAATTTCCTTGAATTTTTTTTGTGTTCCAACAGATTAATTCATCAACTATATCAAATGATAGTGTTAATGGGAAAATTGGCAATGAGGCCAATAGTTAAGTTGGTGGCGTTCAGGATCATTGAACTATAGGTAGAAGGACATTGGAGGAGCAATTGTAGGATCTCACCACCATTGTTGCTACATTAGCAACAAGGATAGATCGAATGACGATGCCACAACCACCAGTGGCAAATCCTCAAGCACCTCCACCTAGGGTAGTTCCTCAAAATGCTCATAGGGAGGGAGCTGTTGGAGGTAATAAGGGCAAAAGGATGGAGGGAGGTTATCATGCTCCTAGGGAGGAAAGAGATGATAATTTTGAGAATGACCCTTACCCAAACAGGGATTTCAGACCACCTCGGGGATTGGAATATGTGAAACTGTAGATGCCTTCATTCGATGGTAGGGGTTCTACTAATGATTATTTAGATTGGGAGGACAAGGTTGAGGATTTGTTCGAGTGCTATGAGATTGATGATAACACTCAGGTTCATCTTACAGTTGTGGAATTCATAGGTTATGTCGCCTTATAGTGGAAAAATCTTGTGGTTAGCAAAGGAAGGGATGGTGAGGTTGATATACATACCTGGCGGGACATAAAACGAGTATTGAGGAAAAGGTTTATATCTGAACATTACAGGTAGGAATTATTTCATGTGTCTCCAAACACTGAGGTAGGGAGGCAAAACAATTGATGATTATGTATAGGAGTTTGAGACATTGATGATCAGATGTGGATTAGTCGAGCCTCTTGAGCAAACCCTAGCACAATTTGTATATTGCTTGAAGTATGAGATTGCCTGCATTGTAGAGTTACAGAGGTATAATACACTTGATAAGGTTATCCAATTAGCCTTGAAAGTGGAGAGGCAGAGGCGATCCAATCCTTTCCGAGCAGCTAGTAATAAGCATGGAAATTCTACTAAACCTCTTGGGTCAAATAGTCAGATGGGAGGACAAAAAGGAATAGGGGAACATGCTAAGGCTCTGGACAAGAATATCTCTAACACTGATAGGGAGAGGGATACTTCTGGGAAAGGAAAAGAGGTTGTTGGGGCTGATTTCAGGTAAACAGTGCCAAGGTCAACTAGTGGGAAAATGCGCTAATTAAATGTTTCAAATGCATGGGTTTTAGACACATGGCTACACAGTGTCCCAATAGAAGGGTGATGATTGTTATGGAGGGAACCAATGAAGATGATTAAGAAGAAGTTGTCGAGCCTATAGATTTATCCATAGCTTTGTAGGAATATTATGATGATCATGATGTTGAGACACATGAGGACAAGAGGGATGATAAATACTTGCCTATTAATATGTTACACAGGGTTATGACCATATCTCTAGTTGTCACGGACATACAGAGGGAGAACCTATTCCACATACCTTATTGGATTCAAGTTAACTTGTGTGTTCTTTTCATCGATGGTGATAGTTGCACTAATGTCGTATCTGCTACATTAGTAAATAATTTACAACTAGTCACTAATCTACATCTACACCCTTATAAATTACATTAGCTGGATGACCAAGGTAGTTTGCATGTCATATAGAAGGTAAAGGTGCCATTCAGTATAGGAGATAGATACAATAATGAGATTATCTGTGATGTTCTTCTTATGTATGCCTTTCATATACTACTGGGTAAGCCTTGGTTGTTTGACAGGAAATTGCTACATGACGGGTTTAGAAACACTTACATGTTTTAGAAAAATGGCGTACAGGCTATCTTGACTCCTATGTCTCCATCTGAAGTTCACACATTTCAAGAATAGATCAGCAAAACTAATGGCTTCCCAGGATTTCAAGCTAACAAACACACACAAACACTGGATATTAGTCTAAGAAAAGACCCTTTAGATTTGAGGGCAAATCTTTCAGAGGCCCGAGGAGATGATGGGAATCAAACCTTTGGATCCAGCAGTAGGGAAATCAAATTAGACAAATGAGCCTAGACATCGATATGTTATTTTATTTATCTAATAATAATTTGTCTTTGCATTGTAGCAGATAAATTTATTGGTTTTACAGGATGGTGAATAAAATTCACTAAGGATTAATTGTAGGTTATTCAAGGATTTACATCAATCAAAAGAACCAGACCAACAATTGTTCCATGGAAGTGAAGAACTGGCCACTTTTGAGGGTTTATTTGTAATTTCCTTTGGTGTTTAAAACCAGTCACTTGTGGGTTTTACTTGTAAATTTGTCTTGTTGAATTTACCCTATTTAAAGCAAGTATAAATACTTGCTAAGTAGATTTAAAAGGGACTTTTAAACATCATATTTTAACTGCATTTTGTTCACATGAAAGGGTATTTCTTTTTCATGCATTACTTTTATCAATTCTACTCTAGGATTGTGGCAAGTGGACTTGGATTTGTTGTGAGTGATATCAACAAATTAAAAGTTGATCCTAATTCCAACTAGTGTGTAATATCTGGTAAGGAATTAGTTACTTTTATGTTGTTCTTGATTCACACAAATTAGGGTTCAATTTTCAAGCTAGGGTTTATGCCATTTAGTTAGAAATTAGAATCAATTGTGCTTGTTTCTTTGATTGGTATTGAAATTCCAATCCATTTAGAGCAGAAAGCAACAGGTATGGAACTTCTACAAAACTGTATGGTTCTGAGGGGAAGTAGATTGAACAAAAGGGAATAGAGGAAATTGATAAAGCTGTGGACACAAATACAACTATTATTAGTAGGGAGAGGGAAATTTCTGAAAAAGGAAAAGAGGTTGTTGGGGCTGATATTCGACAAACATTGCCAGGGTCAACAAGTGGAAAGATGCATCGAATCAAATGCTTTAAATGCATGGGTTTTAGACACATGGCTGCTTAATGTCCTAACAAAAGGGTGATGATTGCCATAGAGGTGGAAAATTCAGAGGAAAAAGAAGAGATACGGGAGCCTAATGATTTGTGAATAGTTGATGGGAAAAATTCTGGCACTGTCAACCTCTTCAGAACCCAATTTGGATGATTAACCAAATTGCTCATATTTTATCTTATATCTTTATTTTTAATAAACTTTGATAATAATCTTACAAGTACAATTATATATCTCCATGGGATGCCAAAATGTCCTACAACTTCAGTTAGATACAGAACATTTTTCTGGATAACAATCAAAGGCCCGCTGCGGTTGTTCTCTATTCTGAGGCATTGGATCATGAAGATTTATGTTATTTTGTGTCTTGTAAATGTTTATTGAACTATTTTGGTTTTATTTTGGTTTAGGGACACTTTTATTTCTTTGTAACTTTCATTTAGGGTTAGCCACCTTAAAAGTGGCAAACTTATAATTTTGAGCACTTTTTAACCCTAGAAGTAGCAAGTATAAATACTTGCTTAAGAGAGGGTTTGGGAGGCTTATTTTTGCAGAATATACACCTCTTTTCACGTGTGAATTAGGGTTCATACCTTAGTTCCAACTCTTATCAATTTCAATTCCAAGACTTGAAATTGTGGCGAGTGCAATATCTTGAAATTGTGAGTTATATCAATTTCATGTTGTTGTGATTTCTTTTCTTCTCTAGTGTGTTGTATCTAGGGTTGATTTGAGATAGTTCTTGGTCAGATTTACATGTTATTATTCACGAATTCTTGTGATTATTTGAAGGAAATTATCAAATTGATTCCATTCATCTTTAAGGTTTTCCTTGAAAACGTGATTTTCACCATTGGGAAAGGGATCTTACTTTATGGTTTTCTTGGTCAAATTGAGGCTTCATTTGCATGGATTATATGAAATTAGAGTGTTGTTAGAAGGCATTTTCTTTGGGGTATTCTGATTATATTATTGGTTGATTGAATTTCAACATTTCAACATTAGGGTTCATTTGAAAAGTGCCATTTTTGGATCCGATTTTGCCTAGACTTGAGATAGTTGATCTTAAGTCTTTTGGATGTGCTTTAAAGTGTGATTAGGCACATCATCTTTTTGGTATCAGAGCTCTTGTTGAGAGAAGGGAATTGGTTGTATTCAATTTCGTGGAAGTGATCATCAAATAGGGTTGATCAAGTGAAAACCGAAATTGTGTTGTTGTTGTTGTTTGATATTGCGAAATTGTTTTGGATTGGGAATTGATTTGCTGGTTGTTGGAGTTGATTTGGGAAGGTTATTATATCACTTTTTGGACACTAATTCATGTGGAAGAGCAGAAGTACAAAGTGAAGTTACTTTAACAAATTTTTTTGAATTTGTGAAACTTACCAATTGTTGCCGTGAAGTAGCTTGTGGCGTGAGGAGTTGTGAAGTTTGTTGTTTGAATTCCATTCTGTAATTCTGAATTTGTGAAGTAAAATTTGCATATTACATTAAGTTTTGTTAGTAAGGAATTATTTGAATTCAAATCATATGCAATTAAGTTGTGGGAGTTAATGATTGCTATTTGAATTTGAATTCATTGTTACCAATTGAGGAAGGCTTGCAATAAGTGAAGTTATTTGAATTTCAAATTGAAAGTTGCTGCCTATAGTGGGATTTGGAATTCATTTTGGGAAAGCTACTTATTAATCTCTTGTCTTCATTATTTGCCGTGGAAGTTGAAGACTAGTTGTATTCATTATTCACCTTGTTGTTGCCGTGGAAGTGTTACATCTTAATTGTAGTTGTTGCTTGTGTGTTGCCGTAGAGTGAACTTGTGGAAATTAATTTTTGCTGTACCGTATACTTGTGGCTTGTTGTGGAGAAGAGTATTACACGTGAGTTGTAATCATAAATTGTAACATTAAGTGGGTTTGTTTGTTTGTCTTTTGTAGTTACTATTGTGTGGAGTTTAAGGAAGTATAATAGTGGAAGTGTATATCCTTGAATCATATCATTTTGAGGAACAACATACAAGAATCTACAAATATGTCTAATGATAGTGTGAATGGGGGATTGGGTGAAGAAGCCAATAGCCAAGTTGGTGGAGGACATGGTCGTAATGTAGCAGGCAGAAGAACTTTGGAGGAACAACTTCAGGAGCTTACTACTATAGTTGCTATACTAGCAACTAGAGTTGACAGGATGACTTTACCACAACCACCAGTGGTAAACCAACCAGCACCACTTCGAGTAGCTCCACAAAACCCTCATCGAAACAGAGTAGTGGAAGAAAGAGATGACAATTTTGGGGTCAACCTAAATCAGAATAGGGATTTCAGGCCACCTCGGGGTTTGGAATATGTGAAACTACAGATGCCATCCTATGATGGTAAGGGATCAGCAGATGAGTACCTGGACTGGGAGGATAAGGTCGAAGGTCTCTTTGAATGTTATGAGATTGACGATAGTACCAGGGTCAGATTGGTTGCTGTTGAATTTATAGGGTATGCTGCACTTTGGTGGAAGAATCTGATCATCAATAGGCGTCGGGATGGAGAGGCTGAGGTTCAAACCTGGAGGGATATGAAGAGGTTGTTAAGGAAAAGGTTCATTCCTGAGCACTACAAACAGGAGCTGTTTATGCGACTGCAAACCTTGAGGCAGGGGGGCAAAACAGTGGATGATTATGTGCAGGAATTTGAGACCCTTATGATTAGGTGTGGGTCTGTTGAGCCTCCAAAACAAACTATAGCACGATTTGTCTCAAGTCTAAAATATGAGATAGCATGTATTGTTGAGCTACAGCGCTATACCACACTTGATGAGGCTATTCAGTTGGCCTTAAAAGTAGAGAGACAGAGGAGGTCCAACTTCTTTAGGGCTCCTAGCAGTAGGCCCAACACTGCTAATAGACCCGTCTCAGCCGACAGTCGATCAGGGGGAGCAAAGGCGGTAGGTGAGGGAGTCAAGGTAGTGGACACTACTACCCCAGCCATTATAAGAGAAAACTTACCCACTGGGAAGGCTAAAGAGGTCATGGCACCAGAAACGAGGAAGACTGTTCTCGGATCTACTAGTGGGAAAGTGCGCCAGATAAAATGTTTTAAATGCGTGGGATTTGGGCATATGGCTGCACAGTGCCCAAATAAGAGGGTGATGACTGTTATGGAAGACATTGGAGAGGATACTGAGGATGACCATGAACAGATTGAGCCTACAGATCTACCAACAGCATTGCAGGAATATTATGATGATCAGAATGCAAATGCGCCTGAGGAGCAAACTAGAGGAAAATATCTACCCCTCAATGTGTTACGCAGGATTTTGTCCACATCTCCTGATATCAATGATATTCAGAGGGAGAACATATTTCATTCCTCTTGCAGAATCAGAGGTAACCTTTGTATACTCATCATCGATAGTGGTAGTTGCACGAATGTTATATCTGCTACACTAGTAGACAAATTACAACTGTCTACTATACCACATCCTAGTCCTTATCATTTGCATTGGCTGGATAATAGAGGTAGTATGCATGTTACCCTTAGGACAAAGGTTCCTGTGAGTGTCGGGCAGAACTATCATGATGAGATCCTTTGTGATATAGTTCCTATGCATGCATTCCATTTGCTGTTGGGTCGACCCTGGTTGTATGATCGACGGGTGATACATGATGGGTTTGAAAATACCTACATGTTCAGCATGGGCGAGACACGCATAATCCTATTACCAATGACTCCATCTGAGGTACAGGGTTTTCAGAAACAGGTCAGGCATCCATCCACTACCATGGTTAGTTGGGGGAGCAGGACAACAGAGATCCTAGGGTTCAATTCCACAACTGATCCCCTAGATTTGAGGGCAAATCATTCAAAAGCCCGAGGAGATGATGGGAAAAATTCTGACACTGTCAACCTCTTCAGAACCCAATTTGGATGATTAACCAAATTGCTCATATTTTATCTTATATCTTTATTTCTAATAAACTTTGAGAATAATCTTACAGGTACAATTATATATCTCCATGGGATGCCAAAATGTCCTACAACTTCAGTTGGACACAGAACATTTTTCTGGATAACAATCAAAGGCCCGCTGTGGTTGTTCTCTATTCTGAGGCATTGGATCATGAAGATTTATGTTATTTTGTATCTTGTAAATGTTTATTGAACTATTTTGGCTGTATTTTGGTTTAGGGACACTTTTATTTCTTTGTAACTTTCATTTAGGGTTAGCCACCTTAAAAGTGGCAAACTTGTAATTTTGAGCACTTTTTAACCCTAGAAGTAACAAGTATAAATACTTGCTTAAGAGAGGGTTTGGGAGGCTTATTTTTGAAGAATATACACCTCTTTTCACGTGTGAATTAAGGTTCATACCTTGGTTCCAACTCTTATCAATTTCAATTCTAAGACTTGAAATTGTGGCGAGTGCAACATCTTGAAATTGTGAGTTATATCAATTTCATTTTGTTGTGATTTCTTTTCTTCTCTGGTGTGTTGTATCTAGGGTTGATTTGAGATAGTTCTTGGTCAGATTTACATGTTATTATTCACGAATTCTTGTGATTATTTGAAGGAAATTATCAAATTGATTCCATTCATCTTTAAGGTTTTCCTTGAAAACATGATTTTCACCATTGGGAAAGGGATCTTACTTTACGATTTTCTTTGTCAAATTGAGGCTTCATTTGTGTGGATTATATGAAATTAGAGTGTTGTTAGAAGGCATTTTCTTTGGGGTATTCTGATTATATTATTGGTTGATTGAATTTCATCATTTCAACATTAGGGTTCATTTCAAAAGTGCCATTTTTGGATCCGATTTTGCCTAGACTTGAGATAGTTGATCTTAAGTCTTTTGGATGTGCTTTAAAGTGTGATTAGGCACATTAATAGTGTTACAGTAGTATTATGATGATCTTGAGGCTGAGGCACGTGAAGACATGGGAAATGATAAATATCTATCTATTAACGTGTTGCGTAGGGTAATGACTATATCTCCAGATGTTGGGGACATATAGAGGGAAAACCTATTCCATACGCCCTATCGGGTTCTAGGTAATTTGTGTGTTCTTTTCATTAATGGTGATAGTTGCAATAATGTCATAGCTGCTGCAATAGCAAATAGATTGCAACTAATCACTAATCCACATCCTCATTCTTATAAATTGCATCAGTTGGTTGTACACAATAATCTGCCTATCACTCAAAGGGCTAAGGTTCTAATCAGCATAGGAGAAAAATACCATGATGAAATTATTTTTGATGTTCTTATGTGCACATTTCATGTACTACTAGGTAGACCTTGGCTGTTTGACAGGAGAGTGGTGCATGAAGGGTTTAAAAACACCTATGTTGATGTGCTTAAGACCAATTACAAGTACACAATGCAATTGAGAATTCAATTAAGTAATACACGATCAAAGTGGTATAAACCCTAAATTGAAAAATGGAACCCTAAAATTGCATGAAAAAAGATAGAAAAAGAAGAACTAATTCCTCACCAGATATTACTCACTAGTTGGAATTAGAATAGATTTGATGTTGTTGATATTACACATAACAAAGATCAAATCCTACTTGCTACACTTCAAGAAGAAATGATAAGAGCAATTTGGCGTGAAAGAGGTGTCTCCTCATGGTTTCAATACCTGAAAAACGATATGTCAAAGTCCTCTACAAAACCTCCATAACAAGTGTTTATACCCTATTACTATTATGGAAAAAAAGACCTAAATGAAGTAGCACACATGGCTAGTCACTTCAAGCTCCAATCACGTCACAATGAGGAAACACAAGACTGGTTCTCCTTCAATTCAATTTAGTTCATTATGGACCGTGATCCATTCTTAAACCAATTGCTATTATGCTTGGTCGTCTTCTTGTAAAACCAACAAAATGTACCTGTTAAAATGTAAAAAGAATTATTATAAAATAAATAAAGACAAAATGTGAATGTTTGGGTTCCATTTGGTTCAAGTAAGCTTCCTAATGCCAGATCCAGAGATTTGATTCCCATAATCTCCTCAGGCCTCTGAAAGATTTGTCCTCAATTCTAATGGGTCTTTTTATGGACTAAAATCCCTTGTTTACATGTGCTTGTCGCCTTGAAGTCTTGAGTGCCCATTAGTTTTGTTGATCTACTCTTAGAATTTATGTACCCCAGTTGGAGACATAGGAGTGAAGACAACCCATGCACCATCCTTCTCAAACACATAAGTGTTTCTAAACCCATCACGTAGCACCTTCTTATCAAACAACTAAGGCCTACCTAGTAGTATATGAAAGGTGTACATAGGAAGAACATCACAAAAAATTTCATCATTGTATCTATCTCCTATGCTAAAAGGTACCTTAGCCCTCTAAGTAACATGCAGACTACCCCGTTCATTTAGCCAATGTAATTTATAAGGATGGGGAAGTAGACTAGTGACTGGTTGCAATCTTTTTACTATTGTAGTAGCTATTACATTTGTGTAACTTCCACCATCAATAAAAAGAACCCATAAATTACCTTGAGCCCAATAAGGCATATGGAATAGGTTTTCCCTCTGTATGTCCTTGACATCTAGAGATATAGTCATGACCTTGCGCACCACATTAATAGATAGATATTTATCATTTCCCTTATCTTTATGTGTCTCAGCATCTAGATCATCATAATATTCCTATAGTACTATTGATAAATCTGTAAGCACAACTACTTCTTGACAATCCTCATTGTTTCCCTCTATAACAGTTATCACCCTTTTGTTGGGAAACTGAGCAGCCATGTGTCTAAAACCTATGCATTTGAAACATTTTATTTGATGCATCTTTCCACCGGTTATCTCTATCACTGTTTTTCTGATATCAGCTCCAACAACCTCTTTTCCTCTTCCTAAAATTTCCCTTTCCCTATCAGTAGTAATTGTATTTTTGTCCAGTCTTTTCATTTCCCCATACTCCCTTTTGTTCACCCTACTGACCATCTATCCTATGAGGTTTGGTAGAAGTTCCATACCTGTTACTCACTGCTAAAAAAGGGTTGAATCACCTCTATCTCTCCACTTTCAGAGTTAGTTGGATGGCCTCATGAAGTGTGTTATACCTCTAGAGCTCTACAATGCAGGTAATTTCATCCTTTAACCTTGACACAAATCGTGCTAAGGTTTGCTTAGGAGGCTCGACTAACCTACATTGTTCATCAATGTCTCAAAAACCTATACATAATCATCAACTTTTTTGCCTCCCTACCTCAAGGTTTGGAGCCGCATAAACAACTCCTGCCTATAGTTCTCTAGTATAAACCTTTTTCTCATTACCAGTTTCATTTCCTGTCAAGTATGTATATCAACCTCACCATCTCTTCGTCTACTAACCACAAGATTTTTCCAACATAAGGCGGCATAGCCAGTAAACTCAACAGCTGCAAGACAAACCCAAGTGTGATCATCAATCTTATAGCATTCAAATAAGCCATTAATCTTATCCTCCCAATCTAAATAATCATTTGCAGAACCCCTACCATTAAATGAAGGCATATGCAATTTTACATATTCTAAACCTCGAGGCAATCTGAAATTACAATTAGGGTAAGGCTCATTTTCAAAATTATCATCCCTTTCCTCCATAAGAGCATGATAATCTCCTTCCATTCTCCTTCCCCTATTACCTCCAACAGCTCCTTCCCTATGAGCAATCTGATGGGCTACTTGAGGTGGGGGAGCCTGATGGTTTGCCACTTGTGGTTGTGGCATCATCATCTGATCTATCCGTGTTGCTAATGTAGCAACAATAGTGGTAAGATCTTGCAATTGTTCCTCTAATGTTCTTCTACCTACAACACAATACCCTTGACCTCCTCTAACTTGACTATTGGCCTCATTGCCAATCTCTCCATTCACACTATCATTTAACATGATTTTGATTTTTTTTTTATCACTCAACACCAACTCATGGCACACTCACAACACCTTCACAGCACCAAGTTCTCCAATTCACTACACACCTTCACACCACACACTTACACACCCTATCACAACAACACGCCTCAACAACAATACACAGTTCACAGTATACACACAAGCACACTCTCACGGTACCACACCACTTCACAACACAAAAATACAATTCCTTTCACGGTTCACCAACATTACATCACACACCACGGCAACATACACCCATGATGCACTTCACGTTACAACAACTACAAATACTACGGTAATAAAGCAAATGGCAAGTCTTCACAACAAGATGAACAATAACTCCAAACGGCAAGAAAATGATTCCCAACTTAGTCAAAGTGTATTTAAAGTGATTAATACACAATAATTCGACAAGTAATGCTTGAATTTAAATTAAAAAATATTTCTTAATTCTCCACGGAAAGATGAACAATCATAATGTAAATCTACACATTTACACTTCCACTTCCGAAATCACAAGGAAACAACATGGCACAAATCCATTCAAATACCTTTTATTGGAAACCAATTATAATGATTCCTCTAATGCATCCACAGCAAAGGAACCCTAATTCAATCTCATTCGAATTTCAATTCACAAAAACAATTGGAACACGACACAATTCAATCAACATTCACCATTCCTACGTGAAATCAATCAATTGAACAAAAACATCACATAAAACCTAAATTCCCAAATCAAGATCTCTACTTCCATGTGCAATTCCCTTCTCAAAACCGTACTCTGATACCAAATTGTGATGTGCTCAAGACCAATTACAAGTACACAATGCAATTAGGGGAGTCTTTATGTGACCTAGAGGGCTAGGGTACCATTTAGTAGAGGGGATAAATACTGTGATGAGATTGAATGTGATATTCATCCTATGTGTACATCCTATATATCGCTTGGCAAGTTATGGTTATATGACAGGAGGGTCTTACAAGATGGCTTTAGGAATACGTATGTATTTCAGAAGGAGGGTAAATGCATCATTCTGAATCCGATGTCACTTTTAGAGGTCCAAAAGGTTCAGCAACAGATCATAGGCCATCAAAGATTCCTAAGGATCATAACCACATGAACCAACCTTCAAAAGACCAAACTATGCAAAAGCAGATATACCAACCTTCAGAGGTTCCTAGTTACATGAGCTAACCTACAGAGGACAAAACTTGTTAAATATAGATGTGCCAACCTTCAGAGGTTCCTGAGGGTCATAGTCAGATGAGCCAACCACTAGAGGACCAAACTGTTCAGAGGCAGTTGTGTCCACCTTCAGATGTTCCAAAGGTTCATGAGTAGTTGAGCAAACCATTAAAGGACCAAAAGGGCTAAAGACATATGGGTGAATCAAGAAAGGAGGCAACAATATAAGTGGAACGGGTTGAGATAGGAGAGGTCTTAGTGGATAATGGACCATTATATGTATTGCAGATGAGGTATATCCTAAAAATGGAGGATAGAAAGCAATTACCCCCTATGGTATTTCAAATACTGGGATTCTGCAGTGATACATTTTCAGATAACTTGCTAAGAGGATATAAAACCTCTACTGCATTTGATCTATTAGATGTGAGGCCAAATCTTTTTGAGGCTTGAGGAGAAGATAGGAATCAAAATCCTACAAGACCTATCATTAGGGCAAGAGCCAAATGATTTCAAATCTTGATGATGAGGCTCCTTTTTAAACAAACCGACCTCGAAATTATATATATACTAACCTCTTTTCTATTACTTATATGTTATGTATTCTAGTAGGCATACTTGTCGGGTTTTACAGGGCGATGGACAAACTCACTAAGACTCAACTTGTGGGTTATTCATAGACTGACCTAAACCAAAGATGAGCTATGATAAGATCACATTATACTTATATTTTCTTTTGGACTTATATTAAATTTATTTCAATATTATAAGAAAATATAAAGAAATGATACTTAATGGTGTTTATTGTGAAAATACAGGTTTTGAGGACCTGAAAGTAAATTACAATTTAATTGGAGGAGTTTTTCACAAAATTGAAGAAGCGAGCGGAGGATTGCAATAAAGGCCGCCGGCCTTGGGCCGGCCTACATTCAAGGCCGCCAGCTTTGAGCCGGCCTATATTAAACCGGCCTTAAAAAGCATTAAAGCCGCCGGCCTTAAAGCCGGCCTACATTTAAGGCCGCCGGCCTTCATTACTTCCCGGATATCCATTGTGAAAATCTCTCCAAATTCGTATCTTAATTAATTTGCTGACTCAAATCCTCATCAGATCAACCTTATCCCCCTCCTCTTTGGATCTATAAATAGGCCCCTTGTGTAAACCTGGAAGCATCCCCTTTTGTTTAGAATCCCCTTTTGTTTTGAGAATCCTTTTGTCTTGTTTTGATTCTTTGTTTAGCATCCTTTGTCTTTCTTTGAAATCATTAGAATTCCCTTACGAACTTTAGGATTTTATGTTTTCTTTAATTCCTTTACATTTCATGTTATTCCAAATTTTAGTTTGAAGAAAGAAAGTTATTTTGCTGAAGTTCTTGAAGATTATAGCTATTGTTTCAATTACTTTATTTTCTTTTATGCCATTTATTAGTTTATTCTTGTTGTTCAATATGAATTCCATTGCACCTATTTATTTCAATTGTTTTTATGCAATTCATACTATAATGTTCTAAATCATCCTTGTGGGAAATATGATGAAGCCATAATTCAAACTAAAATGATCATTGTATTCATGTTATAGGAAATGTAGATATGCGGAATTTTCATATAAGAAGTCCTGCTATGAATTGTATTTTGTAATTGAAATCAATGCATAGAAATGTAAATGACTCGAAAGAGAAATTTAGGTTTTATCAGGAATTCCTAAGTAAGATTTAATAATTCATGTGGAAGCAGCGTTATTGAATTTTATTAGAAATTGACCTAAGTGTTTCATGCAATATTTTTATTAAATTTTTCACTAAGGGATTAGGAGAAATTATTTTAAAGATATTAGGCAATCATATAATTGGGAAATTTATGATTGTGAATTAGAATCCTCATTTGATTTGAATTAGCGGGAGCTATTAAATTAAATTGAGGTAACATTACTTTAACACTTAATAAAGGATTAAGGTTTTGTTAATTTCTTGTGAAAATCCATATAGCTATGAGTTATTATAACATGAAGGCAATATGATTAGTAGAATTAGGGTGGATTCTATTTCCCATCATCAATTCATCATTTTTCAAACACAATTCTCTTTTTGAGCATTTAGTATAATTCATTCAATTCTCATCAAACATCATTGCCTAAATAATAGTAGAAATTGATATAGGTTTATTACTTAATCAATCTTCGTGGTTCGACACTCTTCTCTCACTATATTACTTGATCCGATCCGATACACTTGCCGGTATTTATTCACGCTCATTTTATATCTCTTTTTGCGTGGATCAAGCTAGACCGACAAATTCCATTAAAGAGCTAGCTAGTTGAAGACTATTTTTGTATTTGTAATTTTATTATTGAATCGGTTACTTTGTAATCATTTTGGGATATTTTTATTTGCTTGTAATTGTTGAATTAGTACCGGCCATATTAGTGGCATAGAAGTAAGTTTTTGGTGATTTTAACCCTAAGTGGAGCAAGTATAAATACTTGCTAAAGTAGGGTTTGAGAGGGAGTGGAGAGAAAACAAAATCTCTACCTCTTTTCGTGAGAATTAAGGTTCATACTCTAAATTTCATAAGTCTCTTATCAATTCAAGGATTGTGGCGAGTAGCAACTTAAGGATTTATGAGTAATATCAATTCCAAGTAGATTCCATTTCATGCTAGTCTGTCATATCTAGTAGTGATTTAGGTTGTGCTTATTTGTTCTTGATTATCAAATCATTTTAGGGTCATTTTTATCATTAGATTGCATGCAATTTAGTGGAATTAGATCCATAAGTGAATTATCATTGTGATTATTCAATTGCTAATGGAATTTGCTATTTTTCATGGAAGCCTTTTGCGTAAGGGATTCACACCATTTTAGTAGTCTTGGTGATTGGATTTCCATTGGATCTTGTGTTGTGTGTTTGATCCTATTGAGCACATCATCATTTGGTATTATGGTTATTTGATTTACAAATTGGATTCATAAAGGATTTAGGGTTCACGCCACTTGTGGAGTTGGTGTTGATTGGAATTGATTCATTTGTTGTGTGTATATTCTTTTGTCAATTAAGCATATCATCATTTGGTATTAGAGCTAGTTGTTTATACAATTAGGGTTCATTTGGAAATTGTTCTTCACGCCATTTTTGGGATTTGTTGAAGTGGTTCTTCAATTGGTTTCATGTGCTTGAATTTGATCATTTAGGCACATCATCACGTCATAATGAGGAAACACAAGACCGATTCTCCTTTGGTTCAATTTAGTTCATTATGGACCATGTTCCATTCTTAAACCAATTGCTATTATGCTTGGTCATCTTCTTGTAAAACCAACAAAATGTACCTACCAAAATTTAAAAGCAATTATTATAAAATAAATAAAGACAAAATGTGAATGTCTGGTTCCATTTGGTTTAAGTAGGCTTCCCAATGCTGGATCCAGAGGTTTGATTCCCATCATCTCCTTGGGCCTCTAAAAGATTTGTCCTCAAATCTAATGGGTCTTTTCCTGAACTGAAATCTCTTGTTTGCATGTGCTTGTCGCCTTGAAGTCTTGAGTTCCCATTAGTTTTTTTGATCTGCTCTTAGAATTTGTGTACCTCAATTGGAGACATAGGAGTCAAGACAACCCGTGCACCATCTTTTTGAAACACATAAGTGTTTCTAAACCCATCATGTAGCACCTTCCTATCAAACAACTAAGGCCTAATTAGTATTATTTGAAAGGCACACATAGGAAGAACATCATAAACAATTTCATCATTGTATCTATCACCTATGCTGAAAGGTACCTTAGCCCTCTAAGTGACATGCAGACTATCCTGTTCATTCAGCCAATGTAATTTATAAGGATGAGGATGTAAACTAGTGACTAGTTGCAATCTTTTTACTATTGCAATAGCTATTACATTTGTGCAACTTCCACCATCAATAAAAAGAACACATAAATTACCTTGAACCCGACAAGGCGTATGGAATAGGTTTTCCCACTATATGTCCCCGACATCTGGAGATATAGTCATGACCCTGCGCAACACATTAATTGATAGATATTTATCATTTCCCTTATCTTCATGTGTCTCAGCATCTAGATTATCATAATACTCCTATAGTACTATTGACAAATCTGTAAACTCAACTACTTCTTTTTTACCATCCTCACTGTTTCCCTCCATAACAGTCATTACCCTTTTGTTGGGGCACTGAGCAGCCATGTGTCCAAAACCCATGCATTGGAAACATTTTATTTGACGCAACTTTCCACTGGTTTTCCGTAGCATTGTAATATGCTTAAATGATCAAATTCAAGAACATGAAATGATGTGCCTAAAAGGGGATTAAGCACAATCAAATGAAATAAAAACCAACCCTAAATGCAATCAAACAGTTTTGGTTCAACAAGCTAGGAATTTGCGTGATTCCTAATGGGTGCAAAGAGATCCAAAGTCAATAAATAATGAACTAATCCACCACAATGAATCAAATCCCTTAATACAAACTAACTAAACTTGAAATATCACGTGAACTTAAAAAATATTTAGCAAAAAACACAACTGTGGTCCCCCTTTATAGAAAATGCAATTCACGTTAACAATGATAAGCAATTGTTGATGAATAACAATTGTGATAACTACTTCAAAAAAGCTCACTAATTCGAATCAAAACTAACTCAAATCTGACCAAGAAATGTTCCAATTCAACCCTAAATATTACACACTAGAGAAGAAAAGAAAACACAATAATTTGAAATTGATATGACTCACAATTTCAAGTGTTGCACTCGCCACAATCTCAACTCTTAGGATTGAAATTGATAAGAGAAAATTGAATTAGGAAACCCTAAGTTCTCTCACGTGAAAGTGAAGTGTTTGTTCTAAAAATTGGCCTCCTCAAAACCCTACTTAAGCAAGTATTTATACTTGCTCCCTTTAGGGTTAGAAAGTACACCAAATCATAACTATGCCACTTTTAGGGTGGCTGGTCCTAAATGAAAATTACAAACAAATGAAAGTGTCCTAAAAGAAAATTACAACATAGAATGGTCCAATAACAATTACAAAGTACAAAAATAATATAAATCTTCAAGAGCTAATGCTTCGAAGTGAAATCAATTGCAGTGGGCCTTTGGATGCAAATCTGATGACGTCCCGTGGCCATCAACTAATGTAAGTCATTTGGCATCCCATGGAGAAATATTATTATACCTGTAAGATTATTACTCAAATATTTATTAGATAAAAGAAATAGAGTGAAATATGAGCAATTTGGATCATCATCCAAATCGAGTTCTGAGAGCAACTATGGTGCTGAAAAATTTTCCATCATCTCCTCGGGCTTCTGAAAGATTTGTCCTTAAATCTAGAGGGTCATTTATGGAACTAAACCTGAACATCTCTATTGACCTGTTCTCCTGGTTACCAGATGTAGTGGAAGTAGTTCTGATCTGCCCCTGAAACTGGTGCACCTCAAACGGAGTCATAGGTGAAAGTACTGTACAGACCCTCCCATACTGAACATATAGGTGTTCCTGAATCCATCATGTAACACCTTCTAATCAAACATCCAGGGCCTACCCAACAGCAAATGGAATGCACACATAGGAATTACATCGCATAGAATCTCATCGTGATATTTCTGTCTAACACTCATAGGTACCTTCACCCTTAGCGTAACATAGATACTGCCCCGATTGTCCAACCAATGCAAGTCATAAGGGCTAGGATGTAGACTAGTAGATAAATGTAATTTGTCTACTAGTGCAGTAGATATAACATTTGTGCAACTACCACTATCAATGATGGGTACACAAAGGTTACCTTTGATCCTACAAGAGGTGTGGAATATGTTCTCCCTTTGTATGTCATTAGCATCAGGAGATAATGTTAGAGTCCTGCATAACACATTAATAGGTAGATATTGTTCACCTGTATGCTCCTTATGTGTTTCTGTAGTCTAGTCATCATAATACTCCTACAGTGCTACAAACAGGTCTATAGGCTCAGCCTATTCCTCCTCAACCTCAACATCTTCCTCAGCGCCCTCCATCGTAGTCATCACCCTCTTATTTGGACACTATGCTGCCATATGCCCAAATCCCATGCACTTAAAGCATTTGATTTGGCGTACTTTTTCACTAGTAGATCCAGGAATAGTCTACCTCACATTTGGTGTTATCACCTCTTTACCCTTCCCAGAGAGCATATTTTCTCTAGTAGTGTTAGGGGTAGTTTTATCCATTGCTCTCACTGTCTCACGTACCGCCTTTGCTCCCTCTTCATCGACCGTCAGCTACCATGGGTCTGGTAGTAGTATCGGGCCTACTGCTCGGAGCCTTGAACAAGTTGGACCTCCTTTGCCTCTCCACTTTCAAGGCCAACTGAATAACCTCATCAAGTGTACTATAACGCTGCAGCTGAACAACACACGTTATCTCATCTTTTAGCCCTGAGACAAAACGTGCTAGGGTTTGTTCTGGAGGTTCGATTGACCCACATCTAATCATGAAGGTTTCAAATTCCTGCACAGAATCATCTACTGTCTTGCCTCCTTGCCTTAAAGTCTACAGTCGCATAAACAGTTCCTATTTGTAGTGCTTAAGAATAAATCTTTTTCTCAACACCCTTTTCATATCCCTCCATGTCTGAATCTCAGCCTCACCATCCCTACGCCTGCTGATAATCAAATTCTTCCACCATAGTGCAACATATCCTGTAAACTTGAAGGTAACCAATCAGACTCTGGTATTATCATTAATTTCATAACATTCAAAGAAACCCTCATCCTTGTCCTCCTAGTCCAAATAATCATCAACTAATCCCCTACCGTCATAAGAAGGCATCTGTAACTTCATATACTCCAGTCCCTGAGGTAGCCTAAAATCCCTATTCTGATATGGATTAGCCCTAAAGTTGTTATCCCTTTCTTCCCAATAAGGATGATGATCCCCATCCATCCTTCTATTCAGATTTCCATCTCCCACTACTCTGTCTCTCTGAAGGTTTTGTGGAGCTACTGATAGAGCCATTTTATACTCAATCTTTATAGTATGAATTGTGTTAATTTATTATTGATTTTATAGAAATCATAAGGAAATGGTACTTAATTTTATTATGGTGATAAATCAGGTTAAATGGAGTCAAGAGTGTTAATTCAAGTAAATTAGAGAAGTCATCTACAATTTGGATCAAAGACAAGGATTTATACCGCCGGAGGGAAGTACATGGGCGTGTATTTGAAGTACACGGCCGTGTACTTGGTTTGGAATCAACGGAAAGATACACAGTTGAAGTATACGGCCGTGTATCTGTCTTGAAGAACCAACAGAAAGATACACGGTTGAAGTACACGGCCGTGTATCTGTCTTGAAGAATCAACAGAGGGAGGCACGATTTGTGATCTGGCCGTGGTAGAAACCATGCCATACACTGATAAGAAGGAGGAAATGTGGACTATCAACAGAGAGAGGCACGGCTTGTGATCTAGTCGTGGTGGAAGCCGTGCCATACACTAAACAAGAATGAGAAATTGCGGAACATCGACCAGAGGAAGGCACGTCTTGAGATCTGGCTGTAGTGGAAGCTGTGGCATACACGGAACAAGGATAATGATATGTGAATTATCAACAGAGGAAGGCACGGCTTTAAATCTGGCCGTATTTGTGAGCGTGCCAGGTGGACGATTATTCACTTCTCGAGATTTACTTGAAAAAGGAAAGATATTTTCGTATCTTGCTAGCTAAAGATCCTTTGCCATTCCCTTAACAATATAAATAGAACCAACCCTAGAGGAAAAAGGGATTCTTTTGGGGACGAGAAGGAAGAAGGAGAGGCAGAGCAAGGGACACCGGCAACAAAGACTTTTTCATGTTTTCTCTTTTAACTTTCGTTTTGAGGATGAACATGTGTAGCTAAGCAAATTTTCTAGCCAAATGATCATTGAAGTTTAATTCTTCACGGATAGTGAGATCTAATTGAGTTACTTTTATTCTACTCTTTGTTTTCGGATATTTATATATCTTCTGGAAGTTTTGTCAATATTATCTTTGTTGATTGGTATGAATTAGAGCTCTTCTACTCAATTAGCAATTTAATATATTGTCAACTAGTACGTTAAATCCGTAATTGTTTGATAGTTCTAGTCTCGGTGACACAATAACATGTTTGATTATAAAATAGATAGTCAAATTCATGTTATGGAGATATATGATCTTGTTTAAATAGGTTATCTTATAATCTATTGGCATGAATTGGTAGTCTCTCTTGTTTTTAATGCTATTGATAGATTAAATCCTAAGAGCTTGTTTAGGGTTGTCTAATCGATAAGAGAAATAATCAAAGAGCTTGTTTTGATTATCAAGAAAGTAAGGAGGGATAGGTTATTAGAGCTTGTTAATAACCATAACCAGTTTATCTTGGATAAAGGATAGAAAATATTTGCATCGATGATCAATTCCTAAAATTAAACTATCATGATTCCTTTAGCTAGGTTCTTATCATTATTCATTTTTATTATCTGATTTCAGTATTATTTTGATTCACAAACAAAATCCCCCATTCTTCTTTTCCTTTCTAATCTCTTTTAATAGAAATATATTTAACCAATCCCTGTGGTTATGACCCTACTCACTACTATACACAAATCATACAATCGTCTAGGAGTAGGTTTTATTTTTGTTGGATTCGACACCCATCAAATTTTGGCGCCGTTGCCGGGGATTGGTATCAAATTTATTTCTATTCTTGTATGACTCGTTCTTCTCATACAGGTGAACTCACTTATAATCCAGAGATTGAGAAGACTTTTAAGAGACAGCAAAGAGAAGCTAGGCTGCGTCAAAAAGAAAACGTATCATCTTCATCCCTTAGACTTAACTTGGCATCGGATTTGTCTGATTCATCCATTGATTCTGAAAAAGAAGACGATATGGCAAATCCTGAAAGAACATTAAGAGAATTGGCTGCACCGGATGTGAATCAACAACCACTTTGTATTCAATATCCTGAATTGGCTGTTCAGTTTGAGTTGAAATCTGGTTTGATACATCTGCTACCCACCTTTCATGGTCTTGAGAATGAAGATCCTCACAAACATTTGAAAGAGTTTCATATAGTGTATTCTAGTATGAGGCCGCAAGGAATAACCGATTATCAAATCAGGTTACATGCTTTTCAATTTTCTTTAAGTACTAGAGCGAAAGATTGGTTGTTTTATTTGCCTCCAGGTTCTATAACCACTTGGACAGATATGGTGAGGCTCTTCTTGGACAAAATTTTCCCTGCATCTAGAGCTGCTGGTATAAGAAGAGAAATTTGTGGTACCAAATAAAGGGACACCGAGACTCTTCATGAGTATTGGGAGAGGTTCAAGCAACTTTGTGCAAGCTGTCCATAACATGGGATATTTGAACAACTTCTCATTCAATACTTCTATAAAGGCCTGCTTCCAATGGAGAGGAAGATGATGGATGCTGCTAGTGGAGGCGCCATAGTGAATAAAACCCCTGGTCAAGCTAGGGAATTGATCTCCATTATGGCTGCTAATTCGCAACAATTTGGGTATAGGCATGATACATCTTCAAGGAAGGTAAATGAGGTAAGTGTGTCTAACCTTGAACATCAAATTTCTAACCTAACCTCCTTTGTACAGCAGATAGCCCTAAAAAATACACAGCAGGTGAAGGCTTGTGGAATTTGTGCTGCCCCTAATCATCCTACTGACATGTGCCCCACATTGCAAGATGACAATCATGAGCATGTCAATGCTGTAGGAGGATTCCCAGGACAGCTGCAGAGGAAATATGATCCCTACTCGAATACTTATAATCCTGGATGGAGGGATCATCCTAACTTCAGATATGGCAATAACCCACAAAATTTCCAACAATTCCAGCCTAAGCCATCAAACCAAGTACCCCATGCTCCTTCCACTTCAGGTATGTCTCTTGAGGAAATTGTTAAATCTCTTGCTGTTAATACAAAACAATTTCAGGAGGAAACGAAGTAGAGCATTCAAAACTTGGAGAATCAGGTAAGCCAACTTGCTTCTTCTGTAAACAGGTTAGAAACTTAAGGTAAGTTACCTTCTCAAACTATTACAAACCCGAAGCAAAGCGTTAATGCAGTTACCTTGAGAAGTGGAACAGAATTTCAAGGATCAAATAAGAAAGAACACCCATCTAATCTTGAGGAAGAGACTAAGAAAGAGATTTGGACTCCGAGCCAGCAGGACAACCAGATTAGAAGGTCTCTAGTTGAGCCACCAAAGGTCATGTTAACAGCACCCCCTTTCCCTTCTAGATTAGCGAAATCTAAGAATGAAGCTGAAGAAAAAGAGATTCTTGAAACTTTTTGAAAAGTTGAGGTAAATATTCCTTTGCTTGATGCAATTAAGCAAATACCTCGCTATGCTAAATTTCTTAAAGAATTGTGCACTAACAAAAGGAAGCTGAAAGGTAATGAAAAGATTAGTGTGAGTGAGAATGTTTTAGCTATTATTCAGAAGAAGTTTACTCCTGAATGTAAGGACCCAGGTATGTTTACTATTCCTTGCAAAATAGGTAATCTTGGAATCACTAAAGCCATGTGTGATCTAGGAGCTTCGATCGATGTCATGCCTTTGTCTGTTTATCAATGTTTGAATGTTGGTCGCTTGAAGGAAACAGGTGTTATTGTTCAACTTGCTGACAGGTCCAATGTTTATCCTGAGGGAGTTCTAGAAGATGTTTTACTACAAGTTAATGGGTTGGTTTTTCCTGCTGATTTTTATGTGCTTGACATGGAAGATGATGATTCTCATAATTCATCACTGATATTATTAGGGAGACCATTCCTTAAGACATCCAGGACGAAAATTGATGTACATGATGGTACCCTCACTATGGAATTTGATGGTGAAGTGATTAAATTTAACATTTATGATGCCATGAAATATCCTAGCGATACCCCCCCTGTTTTTGTTATGGATGTTATTGACCCATCAACACATGCACCAAAGCTGGAATTAAAACCCTTACCCAAACATCTAGCCAGGAACGTCTAGCCAAAGACGTTAAAGAAAGGCGCTTCATGGGAGGCAACTCATGTCAAAAAAAAAAAAAATCAATTTATTTTATCTTAGTTTTATTTTGATTTTTTCTTTTGATTAGCTGCAGCAAGGGTATATATCATCAGATGACACTCTCTAGTGCTTAAGGGGAGAACTCTAATACTCTACACTTTATACCAAGGAAGTACCAGTATTCCTTTACTCTTATTCTCTAATGTTCCTTATGTTGTTAATTCCTCTTTAATTGTGCTGAATTAGGAACAGTGCAGACACTGCCCAAACTAAGTGTGGAGGAGAGGATAATAAATATAGAGGATAGAGAATTGACTCATACTTTGAATGTTTGTCCTTAAGCAATTTCAAGCCAAATTTTTCAAAATTATCATGAAATCTGGAGATTGTACTAAATGTTGTAATAAGCATCTACAAAATGTGAAATTGACTTGTTCAAGTGTTTTACTCACCTACTGATGTGATTAGAATACTTAGTTAAAATTAAGTAGTGAAATCTTTAAGAAACAAATTTACCTTATATTCAGCTTTAGAATTGGAAGTTTAAGAGTAAGTCTAATTCTTAAGTGAAAAATAAACAAGTTTACTTCTAGGTTATATTAGTTACTGTATACTCTTTGAAGTTGTTTTTGAAACAATGATAACACTTAGTGAAAGATGTTGAAGAAACTTTTTCCTTTGTAACCCTTTAAACCGGATAACTATTATTACTCTAGCAATAATTGAAAAAAAAAAATAATAATTCAAGCATAGCCATTACTCCAATGATTCAAGTAATTGAGTTAAGAGTATTCAAACTTGAATGTTAGAGTGAGGAAGAGTCCGTAGGGGTATCTCAAAACCCGATCACTTGAGTGACGAGCTCGGGATGTTGCCGACTCAATGAACTCACTATAACGATAAGGGCAGAAAAGGCGAAAGTTCATGAAAAGAAGCAGGCAAAAACCCGTCAAAATAGATGCTTGATTAAATCAAAAGAACATGAATGTAAAAATTCATTAAATGAAATAAGACTTATAATAAAAGGGAGAAAATCTAGGGAAAGAGTAGATACTATATGCTTTTACTTTATGTTGCAAAGATTATATACTTGCTAATATCTAATGAAGTTTAATTGGGTGTTTTTCCTTATTGAATTAAGTATTTACTTTTGGAATAAAAGTTCTTTTGCTAAACATGAGGATTAAAGTTTGTTTTGTTTAGATTAGCTATTAAATTTTGTCTATTGTAATTTAATCATAGGAAACTAATTTGGTTGGAGCAATAGACATTAAAATTACAAGTCATGAATTATAAAAGAATAGATGCTTGAAATGATGAAAAGAAATTTTGTATAATCTATGACGGATTTCTCAATTGATTTGATTCAATTGCTTTAGGATAAGCAAGAGTTTAAGTGTGGGGGAATTTGATAGAGCCATTTTATACTCAATCTTTATAGTATGAATTGTGTTAATTTATTATTGATTTTATAGAAATCATAAGGAAATGGTACTTAATTTTATTATGGTGATAAATTAGGTTAAATGGAGTCAAGAGTGTTAATTCAAGTAAATTAGAGAAGTCATCTACAATTTGGATCAAAGACAAGGATTTACACCGCCGGAGGGAAGTATATCGGCATGTATTTGAAATACACGGCCGTGTACTTGGTTTGGAATCAACAGAAAGATACACGGTTGAAGTATACGGCCATGTATCTGTCTTGAAGAACCAACAGAAAGATACATGGTTGAAGTACAGCACCGTGTATCTATCTTGAAGAATTAACAGAGGGAGGCACGGTTTGTGATCTGGCCGTGGTAGAAACCGTGCCATACATTGATAAGAAGGAGGAAATGTGGACTATCAACAGAGAGAGGCATGGCTTGTGATCTAGCCGTGGTGGAAGCCGTGCCATACACTAAACAAGAATGAGAAATTGTGGAACATCGACCAGAGGAAGGCACGTCTTGAGATCTAGCCGTGGTGGAAGCCGTGGTATACACTGAACAAGGATAATGATATGTGAATTATCAATAGAGGAAGGCACAGCTTTAAATCTGGCCGTGTTTGTGGGTGTGCCAGGCGGACGATTATTCACTTCTCGAGATTTACTTGAAAAAGGAAAGATATTTTCGTATCTTGTAGGTAAAGATCCTTTGCCATTCCCTTAACAATATAAATAGAACCAACCCTAGAGGAAAAAGGGATTCTTTTGGGGATGAGAAGGAAGAAGGAGAGGCAGAGCAAGGGACACCGGCAAAAAAGACTTTTTCATGTTTTCTCTTTTAACTTTCGTTTTGAGGATGAACATGTGTAGCTAAACAAATTTTCTAGCCAAAGGATCATTGAAGTTTAATTTTTCACAGATTGTGAGATCTAATTGAGTTACTTTTATTCTACTCTTTGTTTTCGGATATTTATATATCTTCTGGAAGTTTTGTCAAAATTATCTTTGTTGATTGGTATGAATTAGAGCTCTTTTACTCAATTAGCAATTTAATATATTGTCAACTAGTACGTCATATCCGTAATTGTTTGATAGTTCTAGTCTCGATGACACAATAACATGTTTGATTATAAAATAGATAGTCGAATTCATGTTATGGAGATATATGATCTTGTTTAAATAGGTTATCTTATAATCTATTGGCATGAATTGATAGATTAAATCCTAAGAGCTTGTTTAGGGTTGTCTAATCGATAAGAGAAATAATCAAGGAGCTTGTTTTGATTATCAAGAAAGTAAGGAGGGATAGGTTATTAGAGCTTGTTAATAACCATAACCAGTTTATCTTGGATAAAGGATAGAAAATATTTGCATCGATGATCAATTCCTAGAATTAAACTATCTTGATTCCTTTGGCTAGGCTGTTATCATTATTCATTTTTATTATCTGATTTCAGTATTATTTTGATTCACAAACAAAATCCCCCATTCTTCTTTTCCTTTCTAGTCTCTTTTAATAGAAATATATTTAACCAATCCCTGTGGATACAACCCTACTCACTACTATACACAAATCATACAATCGTCTAGGAGTAGGTTTTATTTTTGTTGGATTCGACACCCATCAGCTACCTGAGGTGGTGCCTGAAGGTTCACCACTAGTGGTTGTGGTAATGTCATCCTATCAATGCTAGTTGCCAAAGTAGCAACTATGGTAGTAAAATCCTGGAGCTGTTCTTCCAAAGTCCTCCTACCTACAATATTATGACCTTGGCCTCCACCAACCTAGTTATTGGCTTCATTGCCAATTCTCCCATTCACACTTTCGTTGAACATGTTGTGACTTAAGATGTAATCCCACAAATTTCAGCACACTCCTTCAACAACACCAACCTATACATTTAACAACCTGATGTGCCTAAAACCAAGGTCTAAGCACATGCAAGTGAACCAAAGGAACAAATTCAATACACAAGTTCAAACCAGTTTAAAGGGCACCAAAATTGCTTGAACCCTAGATGAATTAGGTGAACCGATTGCTATAATTCATGAAATGAATATCACAATGATGTTTTCCCCAATGAAGATCATAAAATATACTTGAAAAACACGTGAATAATTCACAAGATCAACAAGAGCAAATACAACATCAACCTTTCCAACAAGAGCCAATTCACGCCACAAGATGGAGTAAAATTTGATGGTGATAACAAATGTTAAAATCCAATCAATTAAGTAATAATAATTTGATTACAAATGCAATCAAATTTGAACAAGAAACTTCCAATTCAACCTTAGATATTACACACTAGAGAAGAAAAGAAATCACAACAAAATGAAATTGATATTACTCACAATTTCAAGTGTTGCACTCGCCGCAATTTCAACTCTTGGGATTGAAATTGATAAGAGTCTAATGACAATTAGGAAGAGCCTTAATCCTCATAAAAAAAAAGTGTATGTTCAAATATGAAAAATGGCCTTCTCAAACCCTACTTTAGCAAGTATTTATACTTGCTCCCTTTAGGGTTAGAAAATGCAAAAAATTACAATTATGCTACTTTTAGGGTGGCCAGTCCTAAATGAAAATTACAATCAAAATGAAAGTGTCCCAAAAGAAAAATATAACATAAAATGGTCCAAATAACAATTACAAAATAAAAGAAAATAGTATTCATCATGCGAGCTCTTCCATAGGGTTCATTGGCCCAACTCATCACCGGTTCAAGTCGGTCCATAGGTAACCCACAAGCTGAGTCTGAGTAAGTTTGTCCATCGCCTTATAAAATATGATAAGTATGCCTGTTGGAATATATAATACATGAATAAGATAAAGAGGTTAGTAAATGAATAATTTCAGGGTCGATTTGCTCAAAATGGGCCCTCATCGCCAAGATTCGAAATCTTTTAGTTCTTACCCTAATGATAGGTCTTGTCGAATTTTGATTCCTATCATCTCCTCAGGCCTAAAAAAGATTTGTCCTCAAATTTGGTAGATCAAATGCAGTAGAGACTTTGTTTTCTCCTAGCAATTCATCTGAAGAAGTATCTTTGCAGAATCCCAATATCTGAAATACTATAAGGGGTGATTGTTTTCTCTCCTCCATTTCTAGGATGTATCTCATCTGCAACACAAATAATGACCCATTATCCACTGAGGTATCCTCTATCTCAACCCATTCCACTGATATTGTTTCCTCCTTTTCTAACTCATCTGTATGGCACTGACCTTTATGGCCATCTAATAGTTGGCTCAACCACTCATGGCCATCGGAAACCACTGATGATGGACACAAATGTCTTTGAACAGTTTGGCCCTCTGGTGATCTGCTCATATCACTTTGACCCTCGGTATCCCCTAAAGGTTTACTCAATTGCTCATAAGCCTCTAATATCTCTGAAGGTGAACACAACTGCCCTTGAACAGTTTCATCCTCTAGTGACCTGCTCATTTGACTCTATTCATCAAGATCCTCTGAAGGTTGGTACATCTGTGATTGACAAATTTTGTGCTCTAAGGGTTGGTTCAACTACTTATAGCCTACTGATGGTCTACTAATTTGTTGTTGAACCCTTCGAACCTCTAAAGGCGACATCGGATTTAGAATAATTCGTTTTCACTCCTAGAATACATAAGTATTCCTGAAGCCATCATGTAAGACCCTCCTATCATATAACCAAGGCTTGCCAAACAATATATGGGATGTACACATAGGCAAAATATCACACTCAATCTCATCAAAGTATTTACCCCCTACATTGAATGGTACCTTAGCTCTTTGGGTGATAGCATTAGACTTTTCCAGGACCTATCACCAGGGCCCGAGCTAAGGGTCTCCAGAATCTAGTTTTGAGGGTTTTGCTAGAGAAACCTAACCTTGAGAATTCTAACCCACTTTCTACATCTTTGCACTATAATTTCAATGCATTTTAGCAGGTTCATTTGTTAGTCCTACAGGATGCAAAAACACCCTTACAATTGAGTGAATCAGGGTTGTCAACGGAACCTGATTCAAAAGCTTCTTGAAGACCGGCATCATGAAGGACCATTTCTTTTATATATTTACTCTTTTATGAACTATTTTGGTTTTGGGACACTTTTATTTCTTTGTAACTTTCATTTAGGGTTAGCTCCCTTAAAAGTGGCAAACTTGTAATTTTGAGCACTTTTTAACCCTAAGAGTAGCAAGTATAAATACTTTCTTAAGAGAGGGTTTGAGGAGGCCATATTTTGCAGATTATACACTTCTTCTTCACTTGAGAATTAGGGTTCCTAATTGTCATTAGACTCTTATCAATTTCAATCCCAAGAGTTGAAATTGTGGCGAGTGCAACACCTTGAAATTGTGAGTTGTATCAATTTTATTTTGTTGTAATTTCTTTTGTACTCTAGTGTGTCATATCTAGGGTTGAATTAAGATAGTTCTTGGACAGATTTTCTTCTAATTGTTGTCAAATTCTTGTGTTTAATTAAGATCCCTTGCAATTGAATTCGAATCATCCTTGAGAATTCTCTTGAAAACGTGATTTTCACTAGTGGAAAGAAGTCCTTGGACATGAGGTTTTCTTTTGAATTTTTGGATTATTTTCGTGGAATTATATGTGATTAGGGTGTTATTAGAAGAGATTATCATTGTGGTATTACAATTATAACTTTGGGCATTTGGAATTCATTACATCTTACTAGGGTTCACGTGAATTTTGCCCCTTGTGGATCCGGTTTGTTGTTGACTTATTGCTTTTTCTTAAGTCTTTTAATTGTGCTTCTAAGTGGATTTGAGCACATCATTGGGTCACATGCAAACACCCCTGATCACTAAGCCAATGCAATGTATACGGTTTAGGATGTAGAGTAGTAGTAAGTTTTAGTTTCGATACTAATAATGCTTACCACATTGGTACAACTACCACCATCAACTATAAGGACACATAAATTTCCTTGTACCCTATAAGAGGTATGGAACAAGTTTTCCCTTTGTTCATCATCCTTAGTAGTAAATGTAGTCAGTGTCCAGTGCAATACATTAGTATAATGAAACATCTCACTAGACATGATTGTGTCCAAACCCAATGATAAGTATAAATTAACACTTGTATTTTAGATGAATTCTAGTTATTTGTGTGATAAGTTGATGTTATCTTGAAGAATTGTGATACTTAAAAGATAAATATTTAATTTTCAGGGATGAGGACCACTATTTTGAGAGGAGATATCGACTTGGATTGAGATCGGAGAAGAATACATGAAGAAAATTGCTTTTTGGAAGGAACGGGGGAAGTATACGGACGTGTATTTCTAGAGCACGGCCATGTGTTGGGCTTGAAAAAACCAACAGAAGCTTACACGGTTTGAGTACATGGTTGAAGGCATGGCCATGTATGTAGGGCTTGAAAAAAAAAACCAATAGAAGCTTACACGGTTTGAGTACACGATTGAAGGCACGGCCGTGTGTTGGCTTATTCACAGAAGTACACAGCCGTGTATAACCATGGGTCGAGATCGTGTATATGGAAAAGTTTGGCCATTTCAGGAGATTTTTCGGTTTCCATATATATATGTCTTCGTTTTCCAAATGGGGGAGTGCCGAACATGAAGGAAATAGAAAAAACGAGATGAGGAAGAAGAGGAAGAGACCGGGGAAAGATTATCTAAGGGAAAAGCAAAATCCAACGGATTCATCTTTCTCTTCCGAAGGATTTATGCACACGGGTTTTTCATCTTCATTGAGTTGTATCTTGAAAATCATGAGTGGCTAATTTATTTCATACCCGAACCTTATGAACCCTAATTATCATGTAACATTAGATTGATTGCATAGTTAATGAATAGTGGAATTCTCTGAATTTATTCATGTTGTTCATTTAGTGTTGCTAATTTGATGTATGGCTAGCATTGAGTTTGCATTGATTTCTTAGAAGTTGATTGGAAAATCTCTTGTTTGAATAGATCGTGCATGAATAAAGGAATTCGTATGTAATCTAAGGATAGAGAACATGAATTTTCCGTATTAGATTGAATTTGATAATTCAACCTAATTGAGGGTTCAAGAGTGTTAATGCAATTCTAATTGATTTTGATAAAAGAGGAATCTTTATCAATGCGATTAGGGTTAGGAGCTAATGAATCTGGGAAGAACATTGGCTTAGTGTTAGATACTCTACGGTTCAGAGATAACCATTGCTCGTTAACTGATTTATAAAAAGGGTAAAGTTACATGATAATTAGAGGAGTAGTAAGGATAGGGTATGTTTTTAATTATTGGATTTAGTAATCAAGTTGTTATTTTAGTTTTAATTGCTTTAGAATTTGTTAAGTGTTTTTAATTTAAGCAGAATCTCTTGAATTTGTGCGGTTAGATAGTTGGTTTAGAGTTATTATTGGTACTTGCTGATCCTTAAGGAAATGATACCTGAATACAATTCTATACTATTACAATCGATAGGTGCACTTGCCTAATTGATCGTAAAATAGAGTCGTAGAAAAGGATTTTAAAATTTGTGTGATTACGGTCAATACCCAACAACACAATGATTATCCCCACACTTCCACATCTAAGTACACAACTAAGCTACAAGTGAAGTACACTCAACTACTTTCAAGTAGATAGAATTAAATTCAACTACAACTGTTTAAGTAACTAGTCAATTACTTTCACACTTTAATGACTTGTTTGAATTTTAAATTTTACTACTCAAAACCTTCCTTTCTTGTTAAGGTTTCACACTATAATAAATCACAAATTGCAGCACCTTAACATAAGCACAAATGCACAACTCCACCATGACAAAACTCCCTTGCTCACGGTTCCACCACCAATCACGCCACTAGCAACAATTCTCTAATCAACACACACAAAACCACGCCAAAAATACATACACACCCTTCACTAACTTTACAAAAATACAACACCACACACATACACTCCTCTTCAAGCCACGGTGCACTTTCCCACTTCCACACAAATATCAAACTGTAACTCCAACAACAAAGGTAACTCAAATTTCAAATTCAAAATGAGTTCAATAATTGCAATATTCCACAAATGGTAAGAAGCTATTTCAAATTCAAATGACACACAATTAACTATGACTTAATGTGATAGGAATAAAAAT
>JBBMOL010000440.1:170648-282524 GCA_037954665.1 Laguncularia racemosa
AAGGATGAATCCTAATTCTCTCACGAAAATGATGTGTCTATTTTGAAAATTTTTGTTTCCACAAAATCTTACTTAAGCAAGTATTTATACTTGTTCCCTTCAGGGTTAAAAAGTCCACAAAATTACAACTATGCCACTTTTAGGGTGGGCGGTCGTAAATGAAAATTACAAACAAATGAAAGTGTCCTAAAAGAAAATTACAACATAAAATGGTCCAATAACAATTACAAATTACAAAAATAATATAAATCTTCAAGAGCCAATGCTTCGAAGTGAAATCAATTGTAGCGGGCCTTTGGATGCAAATCCGATGATGTCCCATGGCCATCAACTAATGTAAGTCATTTGGCATCCCATGGAGAAATATTATTGTACCTGTAAGATTCTTACTTAAATATTTATTAGATAAAAGAGATAAAGTGAAATATGAGCGATTTAGATCATCATCTAAATCGAGTTTTGAGAGCATCTATGGTGCCAAAACATTTCCCATCATTTTGTGTACTATAGAAGTGTTATTGTGTGTGTTACACCATGGGTGTATGTGTGTGTTGTGGTTTTGAAGGTGTGTTGCATCATGGGTGTGTGTGTGTGTGTGTTGCCATGAGTGTGTTATGGTTTGAGGGCATGTGTTTACGTTGAAGTGTAAGTGTTGAGCCTTGAAGGTGTTTGTGTATACTATGAGTGTGTGTATATACTTGAACCATGGAGGTGTTGTGGTTGGTGCCGTGAAGGTGAGTTGTGTTGGGTTGGTGCCATAAAGGTTTGTTGTTGTTGGTGTGAAAGTGTATTGTTGTTGTGAAGGAGTGATTGTGAGTATATATATATATATATATATATATTCAAAATCATGTCAAATGATAGTGTGAATGGTGGAATTGGCAATGAGACTAATAGCTAAGTTAGAGGAGGTTAGGGTCACTGTGCTGCAGGTGAAAGAACATTAGAAGAACAATTGCAGGATCTCACCACTATAGTTGCTACATTAGTAACACGGGTAGATCAAATGACAATACCATAACCACTAATGGCAAACCCTCAAGCACCCCCACCTCGGGTAGTCCATCAGAATGCTTATAGGGAAGGAGTTGTTGGAGGCAATAAGGGTAGGAGGATGGAAGGTGATTATCATGTTCTTAAGGAGGAAAGGGATGATAATTTTGAAAATGAGCCTTACCCTAATCGTGAGTTCAGACCGCTTCAGGGCTTAGAATATGTGAAATTGTAGATGCCTTCATTTGCTGGAAGGGGTTCTATAGAAGACTACTTGGATTGGGAGGATAAGATTGAGGGCCTATTGAATGTTATGAGATTAACGATCACACTCGGGTTCGCCTTGTAGCTGTTGAGTTTATTAGTTATGTCGCCTTATAGTGGAATAATCTTGTAGCTAGTAGACGAAGGGATGGTGAGGCAGAGATACATACATGGCAGGAAATGAAACGGGTTATGAGAAGGAGGTTTATACCTGAGTACTATAGGTAGGAGTTATTTATACGTCTCTAAACATTGAGGTAGGGTGGCAAAACAGTTGATGAGTATGTACAGGAGTTCGAAACATTGATGATCAGATGTGGGTCAGTTGAACCTCCTGAGCAAACCTTAGCATGATTTGTGTCAAGGTTAAAGTATGAAATTACTTGCATTGTAGAGCTCTAGAGGTATGATACCCTTAAGGAGGTCATCTAGCTAGCTTTAAAAGTGATGGGAATCAAATATCTAGATCCAACAGTGGGGAAACCAAATTGGACAAATGAGCCCAACATCTACATGTTATTTTATTTATCTAATAACAATTTGTCTTTGCATTATAGCAGGTAAATTTAATGGTTTTACAGGATGGCAAATAACATTCACTAAGGATCAGTTGTGGGACATTCAAGGACTTACATTAATCAAAAGAACTGGTCCAACAATTATTCCATGGAAGTGAAGAACCAGCCACTTTTGAGGGTTTCTTTGTACTTTTCTTTTGGTGTTTAAAATTGGTCACTTATGGGTTTTACTTCTAATTTTGTTTTATTGAATTTACCCTATTTAGATCAAGTATAAATACTTGCTAAGCAGGTTTAGAAGGGACTTTTGAACATCATATTTTTGTTACCATTTTTTCACATGAAAGGGTATTTCTTTTTCACACATTGCTCTTATCAATTTTACTCTAGGATTTTGGCGAGTAGACTTGGATTTGTTGTGAGTGATATCAGCAAATTACAAGTTGATCCTAATTCTAACTAGTGCTTAATATCTGGAAAGGAATTAGTTACTTTTATGTTGTTCTTGATTCACGCAAATTAAGGTTCACACCATTTAGTTGAAAATTGGAATCAAATGTGCTTGTTTCTTTGATTGGTATTGGAATTCCAATTGAGTACATTATAATTTCATATCAAAATCAAATTGGTTCGTGCTAGTAGGGTTCACGTGGAAGTGGAATCACACCGTTTTTGTGAATTGTGTTTAGTTGATTCTCTAATTGGCTTTATGTAATTGTAATTGGATACTAGGCACATCATAATTTTTGGTATTAGAGCAAGGGTTTTGAGAAAGGATTGCGTGATTTTAATTTGGGAATTAGGGTTTTTGATCTTCCATTTCTTAGTTGAAGTTATTTGATGTGGAGTTAAAGTAATTTTAAGTGATTGTATTGTGATATACCTTCATTGTTGAGGAATTGGAAGTAGAAATTTCAGACTTAATCTTTCTATTCTTCACCTTCACTGTGAGTTGCTTGTTTGAGGAGGAAGGGAATTGCATTTTCTTAGGGATTTCAGAATTAGAACTTACCTTCATTTCTAGATTTTGCTTTCATTGCGTGGAGGATTTGGAAACAATTTGAAATTAAAAAACAATCATTAAGTTAAAGGAGTTATTGTGTATTGTTAATCATAATACACTTTGACTAGTTTGATTTGTTTACTTACCATTTGGAGAAGTATCTTTAATTATTTCCATTTTTTTTTTCTTGTTGTCGTGAACTGGAAATAGAGTATGAAGTGTGTGTGTGCTGCACCATGAGTGAAGAGTGTGTCTGTGTGGCGTAGTGAGTGTGGTGTGGTTGAAGGTTGTTGTATCGTAGTGAAGTGTGTGTGTGTGTGTGTGTTGTGATTTGAAGGGTGCTACACCGTGATTGTGTGTGTGCCATAGAGTAAGTGTGCGTTGAAGTGATTATTGTGTTTTGCATTTGACGTGAAGTATATTGCAATTTCCTTGATTTTTTTTTGTGTTCCAACAGATTAATTCATCAACTATATCAAATGATAGTGTTAATGGGAAAATTGGCAATGAGGCCAATAGTTAAGTTGGTGGCGTTCAGGATCATTGAACTATAGGTAAAAGGACATTGGAGGAGCAATTGCAGGATCTCACCACCATTATTGCTACATTAGCAACAAGGATAGATCGAATGACGATGCCACAACCACCAGTGGCAAATCCTCAAGCACCTCCACCTAGGGTAGTTCCTCAAAATGCTTATAGGGAGGGAGCTGTTGGAGGTAATAAGGGCAAAAGGATGGAGGGAGGTTATCATGCTCCTAGGGAGGAAAGAGATGATAATTTTGAGAATGACCCTTACCCAAATAGGGATTTCAGACCACCTCGGGGATTGGAATATGTGAAACTGTAGATGCCTTCATTCGATGGTAGGGGTTCTACTAATGATTATTTAGATTGGGAGGACAAGGTTGAGGATTTGTTCGAGTGCTATGAGATTGATGATAACACTCAGGTTCATCTTACATTTGTGGAATTCATAGGTTATGCCGCCTTATAGTGGAAAAATCTTGTGGTTAGCAAAGGAAGGGATGGTGAGGTTGATATACATACCTGGCGGGACATGAAACGAGTATTGAGGAAAAGGTTTATATCTGAACATTACAGGTAGGAATTATTTATGTGTCTCCAAACACTGAGGTAGGGAGGCAAAACAATTGATGATTATGTATAGGAGTTTGAGACATTGATGATCAGATGTGGATTAGTCGAGCCTCTTGAGCAAACCCTAGCACAATTTGTATATTGCTTGAAGTATGAGATTGCCTGCATTGTAGAGTTACAGAGGTATAATACACTTGATAAGGTTATCCAATTAGCCTTGAAAGTGGAGAGGCAGAGGCGATCCAATCCTTTCCGAGCAGCTAGTAATAAGCATGGAAATTCTACTAAACCTCTTGGGTCAAATAGTCAGATGGGAGGACAAAAAGGAATAGGGGAACATGCTAAGGCTCTGGACAAGAATATCTCTAACACTGATAGGGAGAGGGATACTTCTGGGAAAGGAAAAGAGGTTGTTGGGGCTGATTTCAGGTAAACAGTGCCAAGGTCAACTAGTGGGAAAATGCGCTAATTAAATGTTTCAAATGCATGGGTTTTGGACACATGGCTACACAGTGTCCCAATAGAAGGGTGATGACTGTTATGGAGGGAACCAATGAAGATGATTAAGAAGAAGTTGTCGAGCCTATAGATTTGTCCATAGCTTTATAGGAATATTATGATGATCATGATGTTGAGACACATGAGGACAAGAGGGATGATAAATACTTGCCTATTAATATGTTACACAGGGTTATGACCATATCTCTAGATGTCACGGACATATAGAGGGAGAACCTATTCCACATACCTTATTGGATTCAAGGTAACTTGTGTGTTCTTTTCATCGATGGTGGTAGTTGCACTAATGTCGTATCTGCTACATTAGTAAATAATTTACAACTAGTCACTAATCTACATCTACACCCTTATAAATTACATTAGCTGGATGACCAAGGTAGTTTGCATGTCATATAGAAGGTAAAGGTGCCATTCAGTATAGGAGATAGATACAATAATGAGATTATCTGTGATGTTCTTCTTATGTATGCCTTCATATACTACTGGGTAAGCCTTGGTTGTTTGATAGGAAAGTGCTACATGACGGGTTTAGAAACACTTACATGTTTTAGAAAAATGGCATATAGGTTATCTTGACTCCTATGTCTCCATCTGAAGTTCACACATTTCAAGAATAGATCAGTTAAATTAATGGCTTCCCAGGATTTCAAGCTAACAAACACACACAAACACTGGATATTAGTCTAAGAAAAGACCCTTTAGATTTGAGGGAAAATCTTTCAAGGCCCGAGGAGATGATGGGAATCAAACCTTTGGATCCAGCAGTAGGGAAATCAAATTAGACAAATGAGCCTAGACATCGATATGTTATTTTATTTATCTAATAATAATTTGTCTTTGCATTGTAGCAGGTAAATTTATTGGTTTTACAGGATGGTGAATAAAATTCACTAAGGATTAATTGTAGGTTATTCAAGGATTTACATCAATCAAAAGAACCGGACCAACAATTGTTCCATGGAAGTGAAGAACTGGCCACTTTTGAGGGTTTATTTGTAATTTCCTTTGGTGTTTAAAACCGGTCACTTGTGGGTTTTACTTGTAAATTTGTCTTGTTGAATTTACCCTATTTAAAGCAAGTATAAATACTTGCTAAGTAGGTTTAGAAGGGACTTTTAAGCATCATATTTTAACTGCATTTTGTTCACGTGAAAGGGTATTTCTTTTTCATGCATTACTTTTATCAATTCTACTCTAGGATTGTGGCAAGTGGACTTGGATTTGTTGTGAGTGATATCAACAAATTAACAGTTGATCCTAATTCCAACTAGTGTGTAATATCTAGTAAGGAATTAGTTACTTTTATGTTGTTCTTGATTCACACAAATTAGGGTTCAATTTTCAAGCTAGGGTTTATGCCATTTAGTTAGAAATTAGAATCAATTGTGCTTGTTTCTTTTATTGGTATTGAAATTCCAATCCATTTAGAGCAGAAAGCAACAGGTATGGAACTTCTACAAAACTGTATGGTTCTGAGGGTAAGCAAATTGAACAAAAGGGAATAGAGGAAATTGATAAAGCTGTGGACATAAATACAACAATTATTAGTAGGGAGAGGGAAATTTCTGAAAAAGGAAAAGAGGTTGTTGGGGCTGATATTCGACAAACATTGCCAGGGTCAACAAGTGGAAAGATGCATCAAATCAAATGCTTTAAATGCATAGGTTTTAGACACATGGCTGCTTAATGTCCCAACAAAAGGGTGATGATTGCTAAAGAGGTGGAAAATTTAGAGGAAAAAGAAGAGATACGGGAGCCTAATGATTTGTGAATAGTTGATGGGAAAAATTCTGGCACTGTCAACCTTTCAGAACCCAATTTGGATGATTAACCAAATTGCTCATATTTTATCTTATATCTTTATTTCTAATAAAATTTGAGAATAATCTTACAGGTACAATTATATATCTCCATGGGATGCCAAAATGTCCTACAACTTCAGTTGGACACAGAACATTTTTCTAGGATAACAATCAAAGGCCCACTGCGGTTGTTCTCTATTCTGAGGCATTGGATCATGAAGATTTATGTTATTTTGTATCTTGTAAATGTTTATTGAACTATTTTGGTTTAGGGACACTTTTATTTCTTTGTAACTTTCATTTAGGGTTAGCCACCTTAAAAGTGGCAAACTTGTAATTTTGAGCACTTTTTAACCCTAGAAGTAGCAAGTATAAATACTTGCTTAAGAGAGGGTTTGGGAGGCTTATTTTTGCAGAATATACACCTCTTTTCACGTGTGAATTAGGGTTCATACCTTGGTTCCAACTCTTATCAATTTCAATTCCAAGACTTGAAATTGTGGTGAGTGCAACATCTTGAAATTGTGAGTTATATCAATTTCATTTTGTTGTGATTTCTTTTCTTCTCTAGTGTGTTGTATCTAGGGTTGATTTGAGATAGTTCTTAGTCAGATTTACATGTTATTATTCACGAATTCTTGTGATTATTTGAAGGAAATTATCAAATTGATTCCATTCATCTTTAAGGTTTTCCTTGAAAACGTGATTTTCACCATTGGGAAAGGGATCTTACTTTACGGTTTTCTTTGTCAAATTAGGCTTCATTTGTGTGGATTATATGAAATTAGAGTGTTGTTAGAAGGCATTTTCTTTGGGGTATTTTGATTATATTATTGGTTGATTGAATTTCATCATTTCAACATTAAGGTTCATTTGAAAAGTGCTATTTTTGGATCCGATTTTGCCTAGACTTGAGATAGTTGATCTTAAGTCTTTTGGATGTGCTTTAAAGTGTGATTAGGCACATCAATAGTGTTACAATAGTATTATGATGATCCTGAGGCTGAGGCACGTGAAGACATGGGAAATGATAAATATCTATCTATTAACGTGTTACGTAGGGTAATGACTATATCTCCAGATGTTGGGGACATATAGAGGGAAAACCTATTCCATACGCCCTATCGGGTTCTAGGTAATTTGTGTGTTCTTTTCATTAATGGTGATAGTTGCAATAATGTCATAGCTGCTGCAATAGCAAATAGATTGCAACTAATCACTAGTTCACATCCTCATTCTTATAAATTGCATCAGTTGGGTGTACACAATAGTCTGCCTATCACTCAAAGGGCTAAGGTTCTAATCAGCATAGGAGAAAAATACCATGATGAAATTATTTTTGATGTTCTTCTTATGTGCACATTTCATGTACTACTAGGTAGACCTTGGCTGTTTGACAGGAGAGTGGTGCATGAAGGGTTTAAAAACACCTATGTTGATGTGCTTAAGACCAATTACAAGTACACAATGCAATTGAGAATTCAATTAAGTAATACACGATCAAAGTGGTATAAACCCTAAATTGAAAAATGGAACCCTAAAATTGCGTGAAAAAAGATAGAAAAAGAAGAACTAATTCCTCACCAGATATTACTCACTAGTTGGAATTAGAATAGATTTGATGTTGTTGATATTACACATAACAAAGATCAAATCCTACTTGCTACACTTCAAGAAGAAATGATAAGAGCAATTTGGAGTGAAAGAGGTGTCTCCTCATGGTTTCAATATCTGAAAAATGATATGTCAAAGTCCTCTACAAAACCTCCATAACAAGTGTTTATACCCTATTACTATTATGGAAAAAAAGACCTAAATGAAGTAGCACACATGGCTAGTCACTTCAAGCTCCAATCACGTCACAATGAGGAAACACAAGACTGGTTCTCCTTCAATTCAATTTAGTTCATTATGGACCGTGATCCATTCTTAAACTAATTGCTATTGTGCTTGGTCGTCTTCTTGTAAAACCAACAAAATGTACCTGTTAAAATGTAAAAAGAATTATTATAAAATAAATAAAGACAAAATGTGAATGTTTGGGTTCCATTTGGTTCAAGTAAGCTTCCTAATGCCAGATCCAGAGATTTGATTCCCATAATCTCCTCAGGCCTCTGAAAGATTTGTCCTCAATTCTAATGGGTCTTTTTATGGACTAAAATCCCTTGTTTACATGTGCTTGTCGCCTTGAAGTCTTGAGTGCCCATTAGTTTTGTTGATCTACTCTTAGAATTTATGTACCCCAGTTGGAGACATAGGAGTGAAGACAACCCATGCACCATCCTTCTCAAACACATAAGTGTTTCTAAACCCATCACGTAGCACCTTCTTATCAAACAACTAAGGCCTACCTAGTAGTATATGAAAGGTGTACATAGGAAGAACATCACAAAAAATTTCATCATTGTATCTATCTCCTATGCTGAAAGGTACCTTAGCCCTCTAAGTAACATGCAGACTACCCCGTTCATTTAGCCAATGTAATTTATAAGGATGGGGAAATAGACTAGTGACTAGTTGCAATCTTTTTACTATTGTAGTAGCTATTACATTTGTGTAACTTCCACCATCAATAAAAAGAACCCATAAATTACCTTGAGCCCAATAAGGCATATGGAATAGGTTTTCCCTCTATATGTCCTTGACATCTAGAGATATAGTCATGACCTTGCGCAACACATTAATAGATAGATATTTATCATTTCCCTTATCTTTATGTGTCTCAGCATCTAGATCATCATAATATTCCTATAGTACAAGTGATAAATCTGTAAGCACAACTACTTCTTGACAATCCTCATTGTTTCTCTCCATAACAGTCATCACCCTTTTGTTGGGAAACTGAGCAGCCATGTGTCTAAAACCTATGCATTTGAAACATTTTATTTGATGCATCTTTCCATCGGTTATCTCTATCACTGTTTGTCTGATATCAGCTACAACAACCTCTTTTCCTCTTCCTAAAATTTCCCTTTCCCTATCAGTAGTAATTGTATTTTTGTCTAGTCTTTTCATTTCCCCATACTCCCTTTTGTTCACCCTACTGACCATCTATCCTATGAGGTTTGGTAGAAGTTCCATACTTGTTACTCACTGCTAAAAAAGGGTTGAATCACCTCTATCTCTCCACTTTCAGAGTTAGCTGGATGGCCTCATCAAGTGTGTTATACCTCTGGAGCTCTACAATGCAGGTAATTTCATCCTTTAACCTTGACACAAATCGTGCTAAGGTTTGCTTAGGAGGCTCGACTGACCTACATCTGTTCATCAATGTCTCAAAAACCTATACATAATCATCAACTTTTTTGCCTCCCTACCTCAAGGTTTGAGCCGCATAAACAACTCCTGCCTATAGTGCTCTAGTATAAACCTTTTTCTCATTACCAGTTTCATTTCCTGTCAAGTATGTATATCAGCCTCACCATCTCTTCGTCTACTAACCACAAGATTTTTCCACCATAAGGCGGCATAGCCAGTAAACTCAACAGCTGCAAGACAAACCCAAGTGTGATCATCAATCTTATAGCATTCAAATAAGCCATTAATCTTATCCTCCTAATCTAAATAATCATTTGCAGAACCCCTACCATTAAATGAAGGCATCTGCAATTTTACATATTCTAAACCTCGAGGCAATATGAAATTACAATTAAGGTAAGGCTCATTTTCAAAATTATCATCCCTTTCCTCCATAAGAGCATGATAATCTCCTTCCATTCTCCTTCCCCTATTACCTCCAACAGCTCCTTCCCTATGAGCAATCTGATGGGCTACTTGAGGTGGGGGTGCCTGATGGTTTGCCACTTGTGGTTGTGGCATCATCATCTGATCTACCCGTGTTACTAATGTAGCAACAATAGTGGTAAGATCTTGCAATTGTTCCTCTAATGTTCTTCTACCTATAGCACAATACCCTTGACCTCCTCTAACTTGACTATTGGCTTCATTGCCAATCTCTCCATTCACACTATCATTTAACATGATTTTGATTTTTTTTTTATCACTCAACACCAACTCATGGCACACTCACAACACCTTCACAGCACCAAGTTCTCTAATTCACTACACACCCCTTCACAACAACACGCCTCAACAACAATACACAGTTCACGGTATACACATAAGCACACTCTCACAGTACCACACCACTTCACAACACAAAAATACAATTCCTTTCATGGTTCACCAACATTACATCACACACCACGGCAACATACACCCACGATGCACTTCACGTTACAACAACTACAAATACTACGGCAATAAAGCAAATGGCAAGTCTTCACAACAAGATGAACAATAACTCCAAACGGCAAGAAAATGATTCCCAACTTAGTCAAAGTGTATTTAAAGTGATTAATACACAATAATTCCACAAGTAATGCTTGAATTTAAATTAAAAAATATTTCTTAATTCTCTACGGAAAGATGAACAATCATAATGTAAATCTACACATTTACACTTCCACTTCCGAAATCACAAGGAAACAACATGGCACAAATCCATTCAAATACCTTTTATTGGAAACCAATTATAATGATTCCTCTAATGCATCCACAGCAAAGGAACCCTAATTCAACCTCATTCGAATTTCAATTCACAAAAACAATTGGAACACGACACAATTCAATCAACATTCACCATTCCTACGTGAAATCAATCAATTGAACAAAAACATCACATAAAACCTAAATTCCCAAATCAAGATCTCTACTTCCATGTGCAATTCCCTTCTCAAAACCGTACTCTGATACCAAATTATGATGTGCTCAAGACCAATTACAAGTACACAATGCAATTGAGAATTCAATTGAGCAATACACGATCAAAGTGGTATGAACCCTAAATTGAAAAATGGAACCCTAAAATTGCGTGAAAAGAGATAGAAGAAGAAGAATTAATTCCTCACTAGATATTACTCACTAGTTGAAATTAGAATGGATTTGATGATGTTGATATTACACACAATAAAGATCAAATCCCATTCGCCACACTTCAAGAAGAAATGATAAGAGCAATTTGGCATGAAAGAGGTGTCTCCATACTGTTTCAATATCTGAAAAATGATTTGTCAAAAGTCCTCTACAAAACCTCCATAACAAGTATTTATACCCTATTACAATTATGGAAAAATAACCTAAATAAAATAGCAGACATGGCCAGTCACTTCGAGCTCCAATCACGTGATAGGATTCAAAATCCTACAAGACCTATCATTAGGGCAAGAGCAAAAGGATTTCAAATCTTGACGATGAGGGTCCCCTTTGAACAAACTGACCTTGAAATTATTTGTATACTGACCTCTTTTCTATTACTTATGTGTTGTGTATTCCAGTAGGCATACTTGTCGGGTTTTATAGGGCGATGGACAAACTCACTAAGACTCAGCTTGTGGGTTATTCATGGATCGACCTAAACTGAAGATGAGTAGACCAACGAATTCCATTAAAAAGCTGGCTAGTTGAAGACTAATTTTGTATCTGTAATTTTATTATTGAACTGGTTACCTTGTAATCATTTTGGGACGTTTTTATTTTCTTGTAATTGTTGAAGTAGGACCGGCCACATTAGTGGCATAGAAGTAAGTTTTTGGTCATTTTAACCCTAAGTGGAGCAAGTATAAATACTTGCTAAAGTAGGGTTTGAGAGGGAGTCGAGAGAAAACAAAATCGCTGCCTCTTTTCGTGAGAATTACGGTTTATACTCTAAATTTCATAAGGCTTTTATCAATTCTTCAAGGATTGTGGCGAGTAGCAACTTAAGGAATTGTGAGTAATATCAATTCCTACGTTGATTCCATTTCATGCTAGTGTGTCATATCTGGTTGTGATTTGGGTTGTTCTTATTTTCTTGATTATCACATCATTTTAGGGTCATTTCTATCATTGAATTGCTTGCAATTTAGTCAATTAGATCCATGAGTGAATAGTCATTGTGATTATTCAATTGCTAGTGGAATTTGCTATTTTGCGTAGAAGCCTTTTGCATAAGGGATTCACGCCATTTTAGTAGTCTTGGTGATTAGATTTCCATTGGATCTTGTGTTATGTGCTTGATCCTATTAAGCACATTGTCATTTGGTATTATAGTTATTTGATTTACAAGTTGGATTCATAAGGGATTTAGGGTTCATGCCACTTGTGGAGTTGGTGTTGATTGGAATTGATTCATTTATTGTGTGTATATTCTTTTGTCAATTAAGCATATCATCATTTGGTATTAGAGCTAGTTGTTTATACAATTAGGGTTTATTTGGAAATTGTTCTTCACGCCATTTTTGGGATTTGTTGAAGTGGTTCTTCAATTGGTTTCATGTGCTTGAGTTTGATCATTTAGGCACATCATCTTTCGGTATCAGAGCACATGTTAAGAGAAGGGATTAGTGTTGGTTGATTTTACGATCTTCATTATCAATTAGGGTTCTTCAATTTTTTTTTTACCCGAAATTGTATGTTAAGGATTGAGTTGCTTAATTGTATTATTGAGAAGTTGAAATTGTTGATTGTTGAAGTGGAATTTGAGGTATTATTGTAGCTTCTTATTATTGAGAATTTTTGTGAAGGGAAGGAGTAGAAGTACATTTTCTTGATTCAAAATTCAAACTTAGAAATTACCTCATTTGTGAAGAAAGTGAAAGTGTAATCTATTGCTTGTTTGTTTTAGGACATAAGGAGTACAATTGTGCATTTTCAGAATTGAATTACGTGGAGTATATGGAAGCTATTTGATTTTCAAAAAACACATTAAGTGGTAGGAGTTATTGTGTGGTCATTTGAATTTGAAAGTTGCTTCCTACCAATTATGGAAAGGTTGCAATAAGTGAAAAAATTTAAATTTGAATTGAGCTACCTTTTTTGTATAAGTTGCGGTTTGCAATTGTATTTGAAGTGGAAGAAGTGCAACATAAAGTGTGTATGTGTGTGTGCTGCACCGTGAGTGAAGGGAGTGTGTGTGTGGCATCGTGTTTGTGTGTTAAGTGAAGGGTATGTGTGTGTGGCATTGTGTTTGCGTGCTGAGTGAAAGGGATTGCAAGTGGTGTATGTAGTGGTGGTGAGTGCTTGCACCATGAGTGAGAGGAGTAAGTGGCGGTGTGAATTGTGCATTTGTGTGTAGTGTAAGGTGCTACACATTGTGATTAATTGTAGTGTGAAACCGTAGCAAGAAAGGAAAGTTGATGTAGTGAAGTTTGAATTCAAAAATCAACATTAAAAGTGTGAAAGTAATTGAAACTCATTACTTAAAAACTTATTAGTTGAATTTAATAACTTAACTACTTGGAAGTGATTGTTTGTGCTTCATTTACTTGACTTTACTTGAAGTGGCAAGACTCATTTATTAACTTGGTTGCTTGCTTGAACCGTGGAGTATAGGGTTATGTTTTTTGTGTTTTGGAATTAAACACAATCATGTCAAGTGAAATGTTTCTTTTAACTAATGTATCGCACCGGACGTTGACTAGTTTTACTACTAAAGATGATGAGCAAAGGAAAAATTTGTTCCATTTTTCTTGTAGGGTACAAGGAAACTTGTGTATCATTATTATTGATGGTGGTAGTTATATTAACATTGTAGCTACATCATTAGTATCGAAATTGAAACTTGTAACTACCTCACATCTTAAACCTTACACATTACATTGGTTTAACGATTAGGGGAGTCTTTATGTGACCTAGAGGGCTAGGGTACCATTCAGTATAGGGGATAAATACTGTGATGAGATTGAATGTGATATTCATCTTATGTGTACATCCCATATATCGCTTGGCAAGTTATGGTTATATGATAGGAGGGTCTTACAAGATGGCTTTAGGAATACGTATGTATTTCAGAAGGAGGGTAAATGCATCATTTTGAATCCGATGTCACTTGTAGAGGTCCAAAAGGTTTAGCAACAGATCCATAGGCCATCAAAGATTCCTAAGGATCATAACCACATGAACCAACCTTCAAAAGACCAAACTATGCAAAAGCAGATATACCAACCTTCAGAGGTTCTTAGTTACATGAGCTAACCTACAGAGGACAAAACTTGTTAAATATAGATGTGCCAACCTTCAGAGGTTCCTGAGGGTCATAGTCAGATGAGCCAACACATAGAGGACCAAACTGTTCAGAGGCAGTTGTGTCCACCTTCAGATGTTCCAAAGGTTCATGAGTAGTTGAGCAAACCATTAAAGGACCAAAAGGGTTAAAGACATATGGGTGAATCAAGAAAGGAGGCAACAATATAAGTGGAACGGGTTGAGATAGGAGAGGTCTTAGTGGATAATGGACCATTATATGTATTGCAGATGAGGTATATCCTAAAAATGGAGGAGAGAAAGCAATTACCCCCTGTGGTATTTCAAATACTGGGATTCTACAGTGATACATTTTCAGATAACTTGCTAAGAGGATACAAAACCTCTACTGCATTTGATCTATTAGATGTGAGGCCAAATCTTTTTGAGGCTTGAGGAGAAGATAGAAATCAAAATCCTACAAGACCTATCATTAGGGCAAGAGCCAATTGATTTCAAATCTTGATGATGTGGGTCCTTTTTAAACAAACGGACCTCGAAATTATATATATACTAACCTCTTTTCTATTACTTATATGTTATGTATTCTAGTAGGCATACTTGTCAGGTTTTACAAGGCGATGGACAAACTCACTAAGACTCAACTTGTGGGTTATTCATAGACTGACCTAAACCGAAGATGAGCTAGATCGACAAATTCCATTAAAGAGCCAGCTAGTTGAAGACTATTTTTTTTTTTTTGTAATTTTATTATTGAATCGGTTACTTTGTAATCATTTTGGGATATTTTTATTTGCTTGTAATTGTTGAATTAGTACCGGCCATATTAGTGGCATAGAAGTAAGTTTTTGGTGATTTTAACCCTAAGTGGAGCAAGTATAAATACTTGCTAAAGTAGGGTTTGAGAGGGAGTGGAGAGAAAAAAAAATCTCTACCTCTTTTCGTGAGAATTAGGGTTCATACTCTAAATTTCATAAGTCTCTTATCAATTCAAGGATTGTGGCGAGTAGCAACTTAAGGATTTATGAGTAATATCAATTCCAAGTAGATTCCATTTCATGCTAGTCTGTCATATCTAGTAGTGATTTAGGTTGTGCTTATTTGTTCTTGATTATCAAATCATTTTAGGGTCATTTTTATCATTAGATTGCTTGCAATTTAGTGGAATTAGATCCATAAGTGAATTATCATTGTGATTATTCAATTGCTAATGGAATTTGCTATTTTTCATGGAAGCCTTTTGCATAAGGGATTCACGCCATTTTAGTAGTCTTGGTGATTGGATTTCCATTGGATCTTGTGTTGTGTGTTTGATCCTATTAAGCACATCATCATTTGGTATTATGGTTATTTGATTTCCAAATTGGATTCATAAAGGATTTAGGGTTCACGCCACTTGTGGAGTTGGTGTTGATTGGAATTGATTCATTTGTTGTGTGTATATTCTTTTGTCAATTAAGCATATCATCATTTGGTATTAGAGCTAGTTGTTTATACAATTAGGGTTCATTTGGAAATTGTTCTTCACGCCATTTTTGGGATTTGTTGAAGTGGTTCTTCAATTGGTTTCATGTGCTTGAATTTGATCATTTAGGCACATCATCACGTCATAATGAGGAAACACAAGACCGATTCTCCTTTGGTTCAATTTAGTTCATTATGGACCATGTTCCATTCTTAAACCAATTGCTATTATGCTTGGTCATCTTCTTGTAAAACCAACAAAATGTACCTACCAAAATTTAAAAGCAATTATTATAAAATAAATAAAGACAAAATGTGAATGTTTGGGTTCCATTTGGTTTAAGTAGGCTTCCCAATGCTGGATCCAGAGGTTTGATTCCCATCATCTCCTTGGCCTCTAAAAGATTTGTCCTCAAATCTAATGGGTCTTTTCCTGAACTGAAATCCCTTGTTTGCATGTGCTTGTCGCCTTGAAGTCTTGAGTTCCCATTAGTTTTTTTGATCTGCTCTTAGAATTTGTGTACCTCAATTGGAGACATAGGAGTCAAGACAACCCGTGCACCATCTTTTTAAAACACATAAGTGTTTCTAAACCCATCATGTAGCACCTTCCTATCAAACAACTAAGGCCTAACTAGTAGTATTTGAAAGGCACACATAGGAAGAACATCATAAATAATTTCATCATTGTATCTATCACCTATGCTGAAAGGTACCTTAGCCCTCTAAGTGACATGCAGACTATCCTGTTCATTCAGCCAATGTAATTTATAAGGATGAGGATGTAAACTAGTGACTAGTTGCAATCTTTTTACTATTGCAATAGCTATTACATTTGTGCAACTTCCACCATCAATAAAAAGAACACATAAATTACCTTGAACCCGACAAGGCGTATGGAATAGGTTTTCCCACTATATGTCCCCGACATCTGGAGATATAGTCATGACCCTGCGCAACACATTAATTGATAGATATTTATCATTTCCCTTGTCTTCATGTGTCTCAGCATCTAGATTATCATAATACTCCTATAGTACTATTGACAAATCTGTAAACTCAACTACTTCTTTTTTACCATCCTCACTGTTTCCCTCCATAACAGTCATCACCCTTTTGTTGGGGCACTGAGCAGCCATGTGTCCAAAACCCATGCATTGGAAACATTTTATTTGACGCAACTTTCCACTGGTTTTCCGTAGCATTGTAATATGCTTAAATGATCAAATTCAAGAACATGAAATGATGTGCCTAAAAGGGGATTAAGCACAATCAAATGAAATAAAAACCAACCCTAAATGCAATCAAACAATTTTGGTTCAACAAGCTAGGAATTTGCGTAATTCCTAATGGGTGCAAAGAGATCCAAAGTCAATAAATAATGAACTAATCCACCACAATGAATCAAATCCCTTAATACAAACTAACTAAACTTGAAATATCACGTGAACTTAAAAAATATTTAGCAAAAATACAACCGTGGTCCCCCTTTATAGAAAATGCAATTCACGTTAACAATGATAAGCAATTGTTGATGAATAACAATTGTGATAACTACTTTAAAAAAGCTCACTAATTCGAATCAAAACTAACTCAAATCTGACCAAGAAATGTTCTAATTCAACCCTAAATATTACACACTAGAGAAGAAAAGAAAACACAATAATTTGAAATTGATATGACTCACAATTTCAAGTGTTGCACTCGCCACAATCTCAACTCTTGGGATTGAAATTGATAAGAGGAAATTGAATTAGGAAACCCTAAGTTCTCTCACGTGAAAGTGAAGTGTTTGTTCTAAAAATTGGCCTCCTCAAAACCCTACTTAAGCAAGTATTTATACTTGCTCCCTTTAGGGTTAGAAAGTACACAAAATCATAACTATGCCACTTTTAGGGTGGCTGGTCCTAAATGAAAATTACAAACAAATGAAAGTGTCCTAAAAGAAAATTACAACATAGAATGGTCCAATAACAATTACAAAGTACAAAAATAATATAAATCTTCAAGAGTTAATGCTTCGAAGTGAAATCAATTGCAGTGGGCCTTTGGATGCAAATCTGATGACGTCCCGTGGGCATCAACTAATGTAAGTCATTTGGCATCCCATGGAGAAATATTATTATACCTGTAAGATTATTACTCAAATATTTATTAGATAAAAGAAATAGAGTGAAATATGAGCAATTTGGATCATCATCCAAATCGAGTTCTGAGAGCATCTATGGTGCTAAAAAAATTTTTATCATCTCCTCGGGCTTCTGAAAGATTTGTCCTTAAATCTAGAGGGTCATTTATGGAACTAAACCCGAACATCTCTATTGACCTGTTCTCTTGGTTACCAGATGTAGTGGAAGTAGTTCTGATCTGCCCCTGAAACTGGTGCACCTCAAACGGAAGTCATAGGTGAAAGTACTGTGCAAGACCCTCCCATACTGAACATATAGGTGTTCCTGAATCCATCATGTAACACCTTCTAATCAAACATCCAGGGCCTACCCAACAGCAAATGGAATGCACACATAGGAATTACATCGCATAGAATCTCATCGTGATATTTCTGTCTAACACTCATAGGTACCTTCGCCCTTAGCGTAACATAGATACTTCCCCGATTGTCCAACCAATGCAAGTCATAAGGGCTAGGATGTAGACTAGTAGATAAATGTAATTTGTCTACTAGTGCAGTAGATATAACATTTGTGCAACTACCACTATCAATGATGAGTACACAAAGGTTACCTTTGATCCTACAAGAGGTGTGGAATATGTTCTCCCTTTGTATGTCATTAGCATCAGGAGATAATGTTAGAGTCCTGCATAACACATTAATAGGTAGATATTGTTCACCTGTATGCTCCTTATGTGTTTCTGTAGTCTAGTCATCATAATACTCCTACAGTGCTACAAACAGGTCTATAGGCTTAGCCTATTCCTCCTCAACCTCAACATCTTCCTCATCGCCCTCCATCGTAGTCATCACCCTCTTATTTGGACACTATGCTGCCATATGCCCAAATCTCATGCACTTAAAGCATTTGATTTGGCGTACTTTTTCACTAGTAGATCCAGGAATAGTCTACCTCACATTTGGTGTTATCACCTCTTTACCCTTCCCAGAGGGCATATTTTCTCTAGTAGTGTTAGGGGTAGTTTTATCCATTGCTCTAACTGTCTCACGTACCGCCTTTGCTCCCTCTTCATCGACCGTCAGCTACCATGGGTCTGGTAGTAGTATTGGGCCTACTGCTCGGAGCCTTGAACAAGTTGGACCTCCTTTGCCTCTCCACTTTCAAGGCCAACTGAATAACCTCATCAAGTGTACTATAACGCTGCAGCTGAACAACACATGTTATCTCATATTTTAGCCCTAAGACAAAACGTGCTAGGGTTTGTTTTGGAGGTTCGATTGACCCACATCTAATCATGAAGGTTTTAAATTCCTGCACATAATCATCTACTGTCTTGCCTCCTTGCCTTAAAGTCTACAGTCGCATAAACAGTTCCTATTTGTAGTGCTCAAGAATAAATCTTTTTCTCAACACCCTTTTCATATCCCTCCATGTCAGAATCTCAGCCTCACCATCCCTACGCCTGCTGATAATCAAATTCTTCCACCATAGTGCAACGTATCCTGTAAACTTGACAGTAGCCAATCAAACTCTGGTATTATCATTAATTTCATAACATTCAAAGAAACCCTCATCCTTGTCCTCCTAGTCCAAATAATCATCAGCTAATCCCCTACCGTCATAAGAAGGCATCTGCAACTTCATATACTCCAGTCCCTGAGGTAGCCTGAAATCCCTATTCTGATATGGATTAGCCCTAAAGTTGTTATCCCTTTCTTCCCAATAAGGATGATGATCCCCATCCATCCTTCTATTCAGATTTCCATCTCCCACTACTCTGTCTCTCTGAAGGTTTTGTGGAGCTACTGATAGAGCCATTTTATACTCAATCTTTATAGTATGAATTGAGTTAATTTATTATTGATTTTATAGAAATCATAAGGAAATGGTACTTAATTTTATTATGGTGATAAATCAGGTTAAATGGAGTCAAGAGTGTTAATTCAAGTAAATTAGAGAAGTCAACTACAATTTGGATCAAAGACAAGGATTTACACCACCGGAGGGAAGTACATGGGCGTGTATTTGAAGTACACGGCCGTGTACTTGGTTTGGAATCAATGGAAAGATACACAGTTGAAGTATACGGCTGTGTATCTATCTTGAAGAACCAACAGAAAGATACACGGTTGAAGTACACGGCCGTGTATCTGTCTTGAAGAATCAACAGAGGGAGGCACGGTTTGTGATCTGGCCGTGGTAGAAACCATGCCATACACTGACAAGAAGGAGGAAATGTGGACTATCAACAGAGAGAGGCACAGCTTGTGATCTAGCCGTGGTGGAAGCTGTGCCATACACTAAACAAGAATGAGAAATTGCGGAACATCGACCAGAGGAAGGCACGTCTTGAGATCTGGCCGTAGTGGAAGCTGTGGCATACACTAAACAAGGATAATGACATGTGAATTATCAACAGAGGAAGGCACGGCTTTAAATCTGGCCGTATTTGTGGGCGTGCCAGGCGGACGATTATTCACTTCTCGAGATTTACTTGAAAAAGGAAAGATATTTTCGTATCTTGCTAGCTAAAGATCCTTTGCGATTCCCTTAACAATATAAATAGAACCAACCCTAGAGGAAAAAGGGATTCTTTTGGGGATGAGAAGGAAGAAGGAGAGGCAGAGCAAGGGACACCGGCAACAAAGACTTTTTCATGTTTTCTCTTTTAACTTTCGTTTTGAGGATGAACATGTGTAGCTAAGCAAATTTTCTAGCCAAAGGATCATTGAAGTTTAATTCTTCATGGATTGTGAGATCTAATTGAGTTACTTTTATTCTACTCTTTTTTTTCGGATATTTATATATCTTCTGGAAGTTTGGTCAATATTATCTGTGTTGATTGGTATGAATTAGAGCTCTTCTACTCAATTAGCAATTTAATATATTGTCAACTAGTACGTTAAATCCGTAATTGTTTGATAGTTCTAGTCTCGGTGACACAATAACATGTTTGATTATAAAATAGATAGTCAAATTCATGTTATGGAGATATATGATCTTGTTTAAATAGGTTATCTTATAATCTATTGGCATGAATTGGTAGTCTCTCTTGTTTTTAATGCTATTGATAGATTAAATCCTAAGAGCTTGTTTAGGGTTGTCTAATCGATAAGAGAAATAATCAAAGAGCTTGTTTTGATTATCAAGAAAGTAAGGAGGGATAGGTTATTAGAGCTTGTTAATAACCATAACCAGTTTATCTTGGATAAAGGATAGAAAATATTTGCATCGATGATCAATTCCTAAAATTAAACTTTCATGATTCCTTTGGCTAGGTTCTTATCATTATTCATTTTTATTATCTGATTTCAGTATTATTTTGATTCACAAACAAAATCCCCCATTCTTCTTTTCCTTTCTAATCTCTTTTAATAGAAATATATTTAACCAATCCCTGTGGATACGACCCTACTCACTACTATACACAAATCATACAATCGTCTAGGAGTAGGTTTTATTTTTGTTGGATTCGACACCCATCAAATTTTGGCACCGTTGCCGGGGATTGGTATCAAATTTATTTCTATTCTTGTATGACTCGTTCTTCTCATACAGGTGAACTCACTTATAATCCAGAGATTGAGAAGACTTTTAAGAGACATCAAAGAGAAGCTAGGCTGCGTCAAAAAGAAAACGTATCATCTTCATCCCCTAGACTGAACTTGGCATCGGATTTGTCTGATTCATCCATTGATTCTGAAAAAGAAGACGATATGGCAAATCCTGAAAGAACATTAAGAGAATTGGCTGCACCGGATGTGAATCAACAACCACTTTGTATTCAATATCCTGAATTGGCTGTTGAGTTTGAGTTGAAATTTGGTTTGATACACCTGCTACCCACCTTTCATGGACTTGAGAATGAAGATCCTCACAAACATTTGAAAGAGTTTCATATAGTGTATTCTAGTATGAGGCCGCAAGGAATAACCGACGATCAAATCAAGTTACATGCTTTTCCATTTTCTTTAAGTACTAGAGCTAAAGATTGGTTGTTTTATTTGCCTCCAGGTTCTATAACCACTTGGACAGATATGGTGAGGCTCTTCTTAGACAAATTTTTTCCTGCATCTAGAGCCGCTGGTATAAGAAGAGAAATTTGTAGTACCAAACAGAGGGACACCGAGACTCTTCATGAGTATTGGGAGAGGTTCAAGCAACTTTGTGCAAGCTGTCCACAACATGGGATATCTGAACAACTTCTCATTCAATACTTCTATGAAGGCCTGCTTCCGATGGAGAGGAAGATGATGGATGCTACTAGTGGAGGCGCCATAGTGAATAAAACCCCTGGTCAAGCTAAGGAATTGATCTCCATTATGGCTGCTAATTCGCAACAATTTGGGTATAGGCATGATACATCTTCAAGGAAGGTAAATGAGGTAAGTGTTTCTAACCTTGAACATCAAATTTCTAACCTAACCTCCCTTGTATAGCAGATAGCCCTAAAAAATACACAGCAGGTGAAGGCTTGTGGAATTTGTGCTGCCCCTAATCATCCTACTGACATGTGCCCCACATTGCAAGATGACAATCATGAGCATGTCAATGCTGTAGGAGGATTCCCAGGACAGCCGTAGAGGAAATATGAACCCTACTCGAATACTTATAATCCTGGATGGAGGGATCATCCTAACTTCAGATATGGCAATAACCCACAAAATTTCCAACAATTCCAGCCTAAGCCATCAAACCAAGTACCCCAAGCTCCTTCCACTTCAGGTATGTCTCTTGAGGAAATTGTTAAATCTCTTGCTGTTAATACAAAACAATTTCAGGAGGAAACGAAGTAGAGCATTCAAAACTTGGAGAATCAGGTAAGCCAACTTGCTTCTTCTGTAAACAGGTTAGAAACTTAAGGTAAGTTACCTTCTCAAACTATTACAAACCCGAAGCAAAGCGTTAATGCAGTTACCTTGAGAAGTGGAACAAAATTGCAAGGATCAAATAAGAAAGAACACCCATCTAATCTTGAGGAAGAGACTAAGAAAGAGATTTCGACTCCGAGCCAGCAGGACAACCAGATTAGAAGGTCTCTAGTTGAGCCACCAAAGGTCATGTTAACAGCACCCCCTTTCCCTTCTAGATTAGCGAAATCTAAGAATGAAGCTAAAGAAAAAGAGATTCTTGAAACTTTTTGAAAAGTTGAGGTAAATATTCCTTTGCTTGATGCAATTAAGCAAATACCTCGCTATGCTAAATTTCTTAAAGAATTGTGCACTAACAAAAGGAAGCTGAAAGGTAATGAAAAGATTAGTGTGAGTGAGAATGTTTTAGCTATTATTCAGAAGAAGTTTACTCCTAAATGTAAGGACCCGGGTATGTTTACTATTCCTTGCAAAATAGGTAATCTTGGAATCGCTAAAGCCATGTGTGATCTAGGAGCTTCGATCAATGTCATGCCTTTGTCTGTTTATCAATGTTTGAATGCTGGTCGCTTGAAGGAAACAGGTGTTATTGTTCAACTTGCTGACAGGTCCAATGTTTATTCTGAGGGAGTTCTAGAAGATGTTTTACTACAAGTTAATGGGTTGGTTTTTCCTGCTGATTTTTATGTGCTTGACATGGAAGATGACGATTCTCATAATTCATCATTGATATTATTAGGGAGACCATTCCTTAAGACATCCAGGACGAAAATTGATGTACATGATGGTACCCTCACTATGGAATTTGATGGTGAAGTGATTAAATTTAACATTTATGGTGCCATGAAATATCCTAGCGATACCCCCCCCCGTTTTTGTTATGGATGTTATTGACCCATCGACACATGCACCAAAGCTGGAATTAAAACCCTTACCCAAACATCTAGCCAGGAACGTCTAGCCAAAGACGTTAAAGAAAGGCGCTTCATGGGAGGCAACCCATGTCAAAAAAAAAAAAAATCAATTTATTTTATCTAAGTTTTATTTTGATTAGCTGCAGCAAGGGTATATATCATCAGATGACACTCTCTAGTGCTTAAGGGGAGAACTCCAATACTCTACACTTTATACCAGGGAAGTACCAGTATTCCTTTACTCTTATTCTCTAATGTTCCTTATGTTGTTAATTCCTCTTTAATTGTGCTGAATTAGGAACAGTGCGGACATTGTTCAAACTAAGTGTGGGGGAGAGGATAATAAATATAGAGGATAAAGAATTGACTCATACTTTGAATGTTTGTCCTTAAGCAATTTCAAGCCAAATTTTTCAAAATTATCATGAAATCTAGAGATTGTACTAAATGTTGTAATAAGCATCTACAAAATGTGAAATTGACTTGTTTAAGTGTTTTACTCACCTACTGATGTGATTAGAATACTTAGTTAAAATTAAGTAGTGAAATCTTTAAGAAACAAATTTACCTTGTATTCAGCTTTAGAATTGGAAGTTTAAGAGTAAGTCTAATTCTTAAGTGAAAAATAAACAAGTTTACTTCTAGGTTATATTAGTTACTGTATACTCTTTGAAGTTGTTTTTGAAACAATGATAACACTTAGTGAAAGATGTTGAAGAAACTTTTTCCTTAGTAACCCTTTAAACCGGATAACTATTATTACTCTAGCAATAATTGAAAAAAAAAATAATAATCAAGCATAGCCATTACTCCAATGATTCAAGTAATTGAGTTAAGAGTATTCAAACTTGAATGTTAGAGTGAGGAAGAGTCCGTAGGGGTATCTCAAAACCCGATCACTTGAGTGATGAGCTCGGGATGTTGCCGACTCAATGAACTCACTATAACGATAAGGGTAGAAAAGGCGAAAGTTCATGAAAAGAAGCAGGCAAAAACCCGTCAAAATAGATGCTTGATTAAATCAAAAGAACATGAATGTAAAAATTCATTGAATGAAATAAGACTTATAATAAAAGGAGAAAATCTAGGGAAAGAGTAGATACTATATGCTTTTACTTTATGTTGCAAAGATTATATACTTGCTAATATCCAATGAAGTTTAATTGGGTGCTTTTCCTTATTGAATTAAGTATTTACTTTTGGAATAAAAGTTCTTTTGCTAAACATGAGGATTAAAGTTTGTTTTGTTTAGATTAGCTATTAAATTTTGTCAATGGTAATTTAATCACAGGAAACCAATTTGGTTGGAGCAATAGACATTAAAATTACAAGTCATGAATTACAAAACAATAGATGCTTGAAATGATGAAAAGAAATTTTGTATAATCTATGACGGATTTCTCAATTGATTTGATTCAATTGCTTTAGGACAAGCAAGAGTTTAAGTGTGGGGGAATTTGATAGAGCCATTTTATACTCAATCTTTATAGTATGAATTGTGTTAATTTATTAATGATTTTATAGAAATCATAAGGAAATGGTACTTAATTTTATTATGGTGATAAATCAGGTTAAATGGAGTCAAGAGTGTTAATTCAAGTAAATTAGAGAAGTCATCTACAATTTGGATCAAAGATAAGGATTTACATCGCCGGAAGGAAGTACATTGGCGTGTATTTGAAATACACGGCCGTGTACTTGGTTTGGAATCAACAGAAAGATACACTGGTTGAAGTACACGGCCGTGTATCTGTCTTGAAGAACCAACAGAGGGAGGCATGGTTTGTGATCTGGCTGTGGTAGAAATCGTGCCATACACTGATAAGAAGGAGGAAATGTGGACTATCAACAGAGAGAGGCATGGCTTGTGATCTAGCCGTGGTGGAAGCCGTGCCATACACTAAACAAAAATGAGAAATTGTGGAACATCGACCAGAGGAAGGCACGTCTTGAGATCTAACCGTGGTGGAAGCGTGGCATACACTGAACAAGGATAATGATATGTGAATTATCAATAGAGGAAGGCACGGCTTTAAATCTGCCGTGTTTGTGGGTGTGCCAGGCGGATGATTATTCACTTCTCGAGATTTACTTGAAAAAGGAAAGATATTTTCGTATCTTGCTAGCTAAAGATCCTTTGCCATTCCTTTAACAATATAAATAGAACCAACCCTAGAGGAAAAAGGGATTCTTTTGGGGACGAGAAGGAAGAAGGAGAGGTAGAGCAAGGGACACCGGCAAAAAAGACTTTTTCATGTTTTCTCTTTTAACTTTCGTTTTGAGGATGAACATGTGTAGCTAAGCAAATTTTCTAGCCAAAGGATCATTGAAGTTTAATTCTTCACGGATTGTGAGATCTAATTGAGTTACTTTTATTCTACTCTTTGTTTTTCGGATATTTATATATCTTCTGGAAGTTTTGTCAATATTATCTTTGTTGATTGGTATGAATTAGAGCTCTTTTACTCAATTAGCAATTTAATATATTGTCAACTAGTAGTCAAATCCGTAATTGTTTGATAGTTCCAGTCTCGATGACACAATAACATGTTTGATTATAAAATAGATAGTCGAATTCATGTTATGGAGATACATGATCTTGTTTAAATAGGTTATCTTATAATCTATTGGCATGAATTGGTAGTCTCTCTTGTTTTTAATGCTATTGAAAGATTAAATCCTAAGAGCTTGTTTAGGGTTGTATAATCGATAAGAGAAATAATCAAAGAGCTTGTTTTAATTATCAAGAAAGTAAGGGGGATAGGTTATTAGAGCTTGTTAATAACCATAACCAGTTTATCTTGGATAAAGGATAGAAAATATTTGCATTGATGATCAATTCCTAAATTAAACTATCTTGATTCCTTTGGCTAGGCTCTTATCATTATTCATTTTTATTATCTGATTTCAGTATTATTTTGATTCACAAGCAAAATCCCCCATTCTTCTTTTCCTTTCTAATCTCTTTTAATAGAAATATATTTAACCAATTCCTGTGGATACGACCCTACTCACTACTATACACAAATCATACAATCGTCTAGGAGTAGGTTTTATTTTTGTTGGATTCGACACCCATCAGCTACCTGAGGTGGTGCCTGAAGGTTCACCACTAGTGGTTGTGGTAATGTCATTCTATCAATGCTAGTTGCCAAAGTAGCAACTATGGTAGCAAAATCCTGGAGCTGTTCTTCCAAAGTCCTCCTACCTACAATATTATGACCTTGGCCTCCACCAACCTAGTTATTGGCTTCATTGCCAATTCTCCCATTCACACTTTCGTTGGACATGTTGTGACTTAAGAAGTAATCCCACAAATTTCAGCACACTCCTTCAACAACACCAACCTATACATTTAACAACCTGATGTGCCTAAAACCAAGGTCTAAGCACATGCAAATGAACCAAAGGAACAAATTCAATACACAAGTTCAAACCAGTTCAAAGGGCACCAAAATTGCGTGAACCCTAGATGAATTAGGTGAACCGATTGCTATAATTCATGAAATGAATATCACAATGATGTTTTCCCCAATGAAGATCATAAAATATACTTGAAAAACACGTGAATAATTCACAAGATCAACAAGAGCAAATACAAATAAACCTTTCCAACAAGAGCTAATTCATGCCACAAGATGGAGTAAAATTTGATGGTGATAACAAATGTTAAAATCCAATCAATTAAGTAATAATAATTTGATTACAAATGCAATCAAATTTGAACAAGAAACTTCCAATTCAACCCTAGATATTACACACTAGAGAAGAAAAGAAATCACAACAAAATGAAATTGATATTACTCACAATTTCAAGTGTTGCACTCGCCGCAATTTCAACTCTTGGGATTGAAATTGATAAGAGTCTAATGACAATTAGGAAGAGCCTTAATCCTCAAAAAAAAAAGTGTATGTTCAAATATGAAAAATGGCCTTCTCAAACCCTACTTTAGCAAGTATTTATACTTGCTCCCTTTAGGGTTAGAAAATGCACAAAATTACAATTATGCCACTTTTAGGGTGACCAGTCCTAAATGAAAATTACAATCAAAATGAAAGTGTCCCAAAAGAAAAATATAACATAAAATGGTCCAAATAAAATTACAAAATAAAAGAAAATAGTATTCATCATGCGAGCTCTTCCATAGGGTTCATTGGCCCAACTCATCACCGGTTCAAGTCGGTCCATAGGTAACCCACAAGCTGAGTCTGAGTAAGTTTGTCCATCGCCCTATAAAATATGATAAGTATGCCTGTTGGAATATATAATACATGAATAAGATAAAAGAGGTTAGTAAATGAATAATTTCAAGGTCGATTTTCTCCAAATGGGCCCTCATCGCCAAGATTCGAAATCTTTTAGTTCTTACCCTAATGATAGGTCTTGTCGGATTTTGATTCCTATCATCTCCTCGGGCCTAAAAAAGATTTGTCCTCAAATCTGGTAGACCAAATGCAGTAGAGACTTTGTTTTCTCCTAGCAATTCATCTGAAGAAGTATCTTTGCAGAATCCCAATATCTGAAATACTATAAGGGGTGATTATTTTCTCTCCTCCATTTCTAGGATGTATCTCATCTGCAACACAAATAATGACCCATTATCCACTGAGGTATCCCCTATCTCAACCCATTCCACTGATATTGTTTCCTCTTTTTCTAACTCATCTATATGGCGCTAACCTTTATGGCCCACTAATATTTAGCTCAACTACTCATGGCCATCGGAAACCACTGATGATGGACACAAATGTCTTTGAACAGTCTGGCCCTCTGGTGATCTGCTCATATCACTTTGACCCTCGGTATCCCTAAAGGTTTACTCAATTGCTCATAAGCCTCTAATATCTCTGAAGGTGAACACAACTGCCCTTGAACAGTTTCATCCTCTAGTGATCTGCTCATTTGACTCTATTCATTAGGATCCTTTGAAGGTTGGTACATCTGTGATTGACAAATTTTGTGCTCTAAGGGTTGGTTCAACTACTCATAGCCTACTGATGGTCTACTGATTTGTTGTTGAACCCTTTGAACCTCTAAAGGCGACATCGGATTCAGAATAATTCGTTTTCACTCCTTCTAGAATACATAAGTATTCCTGAAGCTATCATGTAAGACCCTCCTATCATATAACCAAGGCTTGCCAAACAATATATGGATGTACACATAGGCAAAATATCACACTCAATCTCATCAAAGTATTTATCCCCTACATTGAATGGTACCTTAGCTCTTTGGGTGATAGGAATTAGACTTTTCCAGGACCTATCACCAGGGCCCGAGCTAAGGGTCTCCAGAATCTAGTTTTGAGGGTTTTGCTAGAGAAACCTAACCTTGAGAAGTCTAACCCACTTTCTACATCTTTTCACTATAATTTCGATGCATTTCAGCAGGTTCATTTGTTAGTCCTACAGGATGCAAAAACACCCTTACAATTGAGTGAATCAGGGTTGTCAACGGAACCTAATTCAAAAGCTTCTTGAAGATCGGCATCATGAAGGACCATTTCTTTTATATATTTACTCTTTTATGAACTATTTTGGTTGTATTTTGGTTTTGGGACACTTTTATTTCTTTGTAACTTTCATTTAGGGTTAGCTCCCTTAAACGTGGCAAACTTGTAATTTTGAGCACTTTTTAACCCTAAGAGTAGCAAGTATAAATACTTTCTTAAGAGAGGGTTTGAGGAGGCCATATTTTGCAGATTATACACTTCTTCTTCACTTGAGAATTAGGGTTCCTAATTGTCATTAGACTCTTATCAATTTCAATCCCAAGAGTTGAAATTGTGGCGAGTGCAATACCTTGAAATTGTGAGTTGTATCAATTTCATTTTGTTGTAATTTCTTTTGTACTCTAGTGTGTCATATCTAGGGTTGAATTAAGATAGTTCTTGGAAAGATTTGCTTCTAATTGTTGTCAAATTCTTGTGTTTAATTAAAATCCCTTGCAATTGAATTCGAATCATCCTTGAGAATTCCCTTGAAAACGTGATTTTCACTAGTGGAAAGAAGTCCTTGGACTTGAGGTTTTCTTTTGAATTTTTGGATTATTTTCGTGGAATTATATGTGATTAGGGTGTTATTAGAAGAGATTATCATTGTGGTATTACAATTATAACTTTGGGCATTTGGAATTCATTACATCTTACTAGGGTTCACGTGAATTTTGCCCCTTGTGGATCCGGTTTGTTGTTGACTTAAGATTGTTTTTTCTTAAGTCTTTTAATTGTGCTTCTAAGTGGATTTGAGCACATCATCTTTTTTGGTATCATAGCACATGTTGAGAGAAGGGAATTGGTTTCATTTGATTTCGTAGAGTTAATCATCCATTAGGGTTGATTTAGTGAAAACCGCAATTGTGTTGATTGTTATGGTTTTGAGCTTGTGAAATTACCTTGACTTGGAGTTTATTTTGCTGTTTGTTGGAGTTGGATTGGGAAGGTTGTTGCATCATTTTATGATCACTAATTTTCGTGGAAGGGTTGAAGTATAAAGTGTTGTTTAATTCAACAATTTTTGGAACTTGCAAAACTTACCAAAATCCTTGCCGTGGCTTGTTGTGGCGTGGAGGAGGATGTGTAGTTTGTTGTTTTGATTTCCATTGTGTAATTCTGAATTGGTGGAGTACAATTTGCAGATTGCATTGAGTTTTGATTAGTAAGGAATTATTTGAATTCAAACATATGCAATTAAGTTATGGGAGTTAATGATTGCTATTTGAATTTGAATTCATTATTTACCAATTAAGGAAGGCTTGCAATAAGTGAAGTTGTTTGAATTTCAAATTGAAAGTTGCTGCCTATTGTGGAATTCGGAATTCATTTGTGGAAAGTCACATATTAGTCCTTTGTTATCATTATTTGCCGTGGGAGTGGAAGTCTACTTGTAATTATTATCCATCTTGTTGTTGCAGTGGGAGTATTTTCATCTTCATTATTGTTGTTATTTGTGTGTTGCCGTGGGGTGACTTGTGGAGATTATAGTTTGTTGCACCGTGAACTTGAAAGAAGTGGGGAATATTGTTCACGTGTTGATTGAGTTGAATTCCACATGTCTAGTGAAATGCTTCAATATGCTAATGTATTACGACGCTCATTAAGTACATTTGCTAATAAGGAGGAAGAAAAAAGGGAAAATTTGTTCCACACTTCTTGTAGGATACAAGGAAATTTGTGTGTCCTTATAATAGATGGTGGCAGTTATACTAATGTAGTAGTTGCATCGTTGGTATCGAAGCTAAAGCTTTCAACTATTCCACATCCTAAACCTTATAAACTACATTGGCTTAATGATCAAGGAAGTCTGTATGTTACCCAAAGAGCTAGGGTACCCTTCAGTATAGGGGACAAGTATTGTGATGAAATTGAGTGTGATATCTTGCCCATGTGTGCATCCCATATTTTGCTTAGTAGACCTTGGTTATATGATAGGAGGGTCTTACATGATGGCTTCAAAAATACATATTTGTTCCAAAAGGAGGACAAGCAAATTATTATGAATCCTATGCCACCTTCAAGGTCTATAATGTCCAGCAACAGATTAATCGACCATTAGAGGCTAAGAAGGCTTTGATTCAAAATAACGTTTTTGAGGGGAAAAAGGTATTGTTGATGGGACTGGGTGAGATAAAGAGATTAATCATAGAAGAGGCTCCAACATACTTGCTTCAATTGAGATGTGTCATAGGGTTATGGGAATCACAGTCTCTACCTCCAGCAGTTTCTCAAGTATTAAATGAGTACACTGACATTTTTCCTGATGATTTGCCAGCAGGATTACCACCCTTGAGAGGGATAGAGCATGCTATTGATCTTATGCCCGGTTCAGAGTTACCAAACCGACCTGCGTATTGCATGAATCCTGAGGAGGCTAAGGAATTGAAACGTCAGGTAGATGAATTGGTGGAATGGGGGTTTGTTAGAGAAAGTCTCAGCCCATGCGTGTTCCCGCCCTTCTTGTTCCCAAGAAGGATGGAACTTGGAGAATGTGTATTGATAGCAGAGCCATCAACAAAATCACCATTAAATACAGGTATCCTATTCCTAGACTTGATGATATGTTGGATGAGCTGTATGGTTCACAGATTTTCTCCAAAGTTGATCTTAAAAGCGGATATCACCAGATTCGGATGAGGGAAGGGGATGAATGGAAGACCGCTTTTAAAACACGTCATGGACTGTACGAATGGTTGGTTATGCCCTTTGGTTTGAGTAATGGTCCTAGCACTTTTATGAGATTGATGAACCATGTATTGGAAGAGTTCTTAGGAAAATTTGTTGTTGTTTATTTTGATGATATTCTGATCTACAGCAAAAACCTAGAACAACATGTGGCGCATCTCCGGGCAGTATTCTCAGTATTGAAGACACAACAGCTATTTGCGAATTTCTAGAAGTGTTCCTTTTGCCAAACTGAGGTAACATTTTTGGGCTTTGTTGTGTCAGGTGCAAGAGTTAGGATGGATGAGGAGAAAGTGATGGCAGTTAAGGAATGCCAACACCCACTTCAGTTACTAAGGTAAAAAATTTCATGGGCTTGCATCCTTTTATAGATGCTTTGTCCAAAATTTCAATAGCATTGCAGTCCTCTCACAGAACTGACTAAGAAAAGTGTTCCTTTTATCTGGAGTGAAAAGGCCTAGAGGAGTTTTGAAGAGATTAAAGAAAAACTCACTTGTGCCCCATTACTGGTCTTACCTGATTTTGAAAAAAAATTTGAATTGGAATGTGATGCTTCAGGGATTGGAATTGGTGCTGTATTAATGCAGGAGAAGAGTCCTATAGCATATTTTAGTGAAAAGTTGAGTGGAGCAACTTTGAAATATTCTATATATGATAAGGAATTTTATTCCTTAGTGAGGGCTCTCATGACGTGGCAGCATTATCTCCTCCCGAAGGAGTTTATTATTTATACAGATCATAAATCTTTGAAACTTTTCAAGGGACAACATAATTTGTTTAAGTGTCAGGCCAAGTGGGTGGAATTTCTAGAGGGCTTTGCTTATGTGATTAAGTACAAAAAGGGCAATCAGAATATTGTTGCTGACGCTTTATCACAACATTACGTACTTATCACTTCTCTTCAGTTAAAATTACTAGGTTTTGAGCTGTTGAAGGAACAATATGTACTTGATGAGGAATTCAAAATTGTCATGGAGAGGTGTCTTGGAGGCGGGATGTATGATGGTTATTGTGTGATAGATGGTTTTGTGTATAAATCAGGAAAACTTTGTATTCCATCTGGATCTGTGAGGGAATTATTGGTGAGGGAAGCACATACAGGTGGTTTGTTAGGGCATTTTGGTGAGAAGAGAACTCTAGCCATATTGAGGGAGAATTTCTACTAGAAAGGCATGATAAAGGATGTCCATAGGGTACTAGAAAGGTGTGGTGTTTGCAAGAGAGCCAAGGGGAGGAAAGGTGCGCAGGGTGAATATATGCCTTTACTTATACCATCTAAACCGTGGACTAATATCAGCATGGATTTTGTGTTGGGATTACCCAGGACACAAAGGGGGAAAGACTCTATTATGGTGGTTGTTGATCAATTCAGCAAAATGTCACGCTTTATACCATGCCACAAAACAGACGATGCACTTTTTATTGCTAACCTTTTTGTGCAGGAAATTGTCAAATTACATAGAGTTCTACACAGCATAGTGTCAGACAGAGATACTAAATTCCTTAGTTTCTTTTGGAAAACACTATGGAGAAGACTGGGTACTAAACTGATGTATAGTACCTCTTGCCATCCCCAGACTGATGGACAAACAGAGGTTGTCAACGCACGCTTGGGAATCTTCTCAGAGCAATAGTTGGCAAGAATCTTACTAATTGGGACCTGTGTCTTCCTATTGTTGAGTTCTCTTACAATAGGTCTATTCATAGGTCAACCAGTAAGTCTCCCTTTGAAGTTGTTTATGGCTATAACCCTTCTATTCCATTGGATTTTATAGCTGGACCAGCAACGAAGGAAGAAAGTCTTAATGGAGTTGACTGAGCACAACAGATTCAACACATCCATGATCGGACCACTGAATACCTTCAGAAGACCCAGGAACAACAGAGGATCTAGGGAAACAGGCATAGAAAATTCATCTCTATAATCTAGGTGACTTAGTCTGGATTAATCTTAGCAGGGACAGGTTTCCACACAAAAAGTCACAAAAGTTATCTCCTAGATCAGACAGACCATTCAGGGTCTTAAAGCGCATCAACAACAATGCTTATCGCATCGAGTTGCCAAGAGATTATGGAGTATCAGCCACTTTTAACGTTTCAGATCTTTCACCTTATTTAGCAGATGACTTACACGAAGATCCATTAAATTTGAGGGTAAATCTTCCAGAAGCCCGAGGAGATGATAGGAAACAGACTTTTCCAAGACCTATCACCAGGGCCCGAGCTAAGGGTCTCCAGAATCTAGTTTTGAGGGTTTTGCTAGAGAAACCTAACCTTGAGAAGTCTAACCCACTTTCTACATCTTTGCACTATAATTTTGATGTATTTCAGCAGGTTCATTTGTCAATCCTACAGGATGCAAAAACACCCTTACTACTGAGTGAATTAAGGTTGTTAACGGAACCTGATTCAAAAGCTTCTTGAAGACTAGCATCATGAAGGACCATTTCATTTATATATTTACTCTTTTATGAACTATTTTGGTTGTATTTTGGTTTTGGGACACTTTTATTTCTTTGTAACTTTCATTTAGGGTTAGCTACCTTAAAAGTGGCAAACTTGTAATTTTGAGCACTTTTTAACCCTAGGAGTAGCAAGTATAAATACTTGCTTAAGAGAGGGTTTGAGGAGGCCATATTTTGCAGATTATACACTTCTTCTTCACGTGAGAATTAGGGTTCCTAATTGTCATTAGACTCTTATCAATTTCAATCCCAAGAGTTGAAATTGTGAGTTGTATCAATTTCATTTTGTTGTAATTTCTTTTCTACTCTAGTGTGTCATATCTAGGGTTGAATTGACATAGTTCTTGGACAGATTTTCTTCTAATTTTTGTCAAATTCTTGTGTTTAATTAAGATCCCTTGCAATTGAATTCGAATCATCCTTGAGAATTCCCTTGAAAATGTGATTTTCACTAGTGGAAAGGAGTCCTTGGAATTGAGGTTTTCTTTTGAATTTTTGGATTATTTTTGTGGAATTATATGTGATTAGGGTGTTATTAGAATAGATTATCATTGTGGTATTACAATTATAACTTTGGGCATTTGGAATTCATTACATCTTACTAGGGTTCACGTGAATTTTGCCCCTTGTGGATCCGGTTTGTTGTTGACTTAAGATTGCTTTTTCTTAAGTCTTTTAATTGTGCTTCTAAGTGGATTTGAGCACATCATTGGGTCACATGCAAACTCCCCTGATCACTAAGCCAATGCAATGTATACGGTTTAGGATGTGGAGTAGTAGTAAGTTTTAGTTTCGATACTAATAATGCTTACCACATTGGTACAACTACCACCATCAACTATAAGGACACATAAATTTCCTTGTACCCTATAAGAGGTATGGAACAAGTTTTCCCTTTGTTCATCATCCTTAGTAGTAAATGTAGTCAGTGTCGAGTGCAATACATTAGTATAATAAAACATCTCACTAGACATGATTGTGTCCAAACCTAATGATAAGTATAAATTAACACTTGTATTTTAGATGAATTCTAGTTATTTGTGTGATAAGTTGATGTTATCTTGAAGAATTTTGATACTTAAAAGATAAATATTTAATTTTCAGGGATGAGGACCACTATTTTGAGAGGAGATATCGACTTGGATTGAGATCGGAGAAGAATACACGAAGAAAATTGCTTTTTGGAAGGAACGGGGGAAGTATACGGACATGTATTTCTAGAGCACGGCCATGTGTTGGGCTTGAAAAAACCAACAGAAGCTTACACAGTTTGAGTACATGGTTAAAGGTACGGCCATGTATGTAGGGCTTGAAAAAAAAAAACCAATAGAAGCTTACATGGTTTGAGTACACGATTGAAGGCACGGTCGTGTGTTGGCTTATTCACAGAAGTATACGGCCGTGTATAACCATGGGTCGAGATCGTGTATATGGAAAATTTTGGCCATTTCAGGAGATTTTTCAGTTTCCATATATGTATGTCTTCGTTTTCCAGATGGGGGAGTGCCGAACCTGAAGGAAATAGAAAAAACGAGAAGAGGAAGAAGAGGAAGAGACCGGGGAAAGATTATCTAAGGGAAAAGCAACATCAAACGGATTCATCTTTCTCTTCCGAAGGATTTATGCACACGGGTTTTTCATCTTCATTGAGTTGTATCTTGAAAATCATGAGTGGCTAATTTATTTCATACCCGAACCTTATGAACCCTAATTGTCATGTAACATTGGATTGATTGCATAGTTAATGAATAGTGGAATTCTCTGAATTTATTCATGTTGTTCATTTAGTGTTGCTAATTTGATGTATGGCTAGCATTGAGTTTGCATTGATTTCTTAGAAGTTGATTGGAAAATCTCTTGTTTGAATAGATCGTGCATGAATAAAGGAATTCGTATGTAATCTAGGGATAGAGAACATGAATTTTCCGTATTAGATTGAATTGATAATTCGACCTAATTGAGGGTTCAAGAGTGTTAATGCAATTCTAATTGATTTTGATAAAAGCGGAATCTTTATCAATGCGATTAGGGTTAGGAGCTAATGAATCTGGGAAGAACATTGACTTAGTGTTAGATACTCTGCGGTTCAGAGATAACCATTGCTCGTTAACTAATTTATAAAAAGGGTAAAGTTACATGATAATTAGAGGAGTAGTAAGGATAGGGTATGTTTTTAATTATTGGATTTAGTAATCAAGTTGTTATTTTAGTTTTAATTGCTTTAGAATTTGTTAAGTGTTTTTAATTTAAGTAGAATCTCTTGAATTTGTGCGGTTAGATAGTTGGTTTAGAGTTATTATTGGTACTTGTTGATCCTTAAGGAAATGATACCTGAATACAATTCTATACTATTACAATCGATAGGTGCACTTGCCTAATTGATCTTAAAATAGAGTCGTAGAAAAGGATTTTAAAATTTGTGTGATTACGGTCAACACCCAACAACACAATGATTATCCCCACACTTCCACGTCCAAGTACACAACTAAGCTACAAGTGAAGTACACTCAACTACTTTCAAGTAGATAGAATTAAATTCAACTACAACTGTTTAAGTAACTAGTCAATTACTTTCACACTTTAATGACTTGTTTGAATTTTAAATTACTACTCAAAACCTTCCTTTCTTGTTAAGGTTTCACACTATAATAAATCACAAATTGCAGCACCTTAACATAAGCACAAATGCACAACTCCACTATCAGAAAACTCCCTTGCTCACGGTTCCACCACCAATCACGCCACTAGCAACAATTCTCTAATCAACACACACAAAACCACGCCAAAAATACATACACACCCTTCACTAACTTTACAAAAATACAACACCACACACATACACTCCTCTTCAAGCCACGGTGCACTTTCCCACTTCCACACAAATATCAAACTGTAACTCCAACAACAAAGGTAACTCAAATTTCAAATTTCAAAATGAGTTCAATAATTGCAATATTCCACAAATGGTAAGAAGCTATTTCAAATTCAAATGACACACAATTAACTATGACTTAATGTGATAGGAATAAAAATCCGACAAGACCTATCATTAGGGAAAAAACTAAAGGAATTCGAATTTTGGCGATGAGGGCCCATTTTGAGCAGATCGACCCCGAAATTATTTATATATTAACCTCTTTTTCATTATTCTTGTATTGTGTTTTCCAACAGGCACACTTATCATATTTTATAGGGCAATGGACAAACTCCCTTAGACTCAGCTTGTGGGTTATCCATAGACCGACTTGAACCGGCGATGAGCTGGGCCGATAGATCCTATAGAAGACCAGCATCTTGAAGACCATTTCTTTTATATATTTCTTCTTTTATGAACTATTTTGGTTGTATTTGGTTTTGGGACACTTTTATTTCCTTGTAATTTTCATTTAGGGCTAGCCACCTTAAAAGTGGCAAACTTGTAATTTTGACCACTTTTTAACCCTAGGAGTAGCAAATATAAATACTTGCTTAAGAGAGGGTTTGAGGAGGCCAATTTTTACAGATTTGAGAGACACATTTCACGTGTGAATTAGGGTTCTTTCCTTAGTTCCAAACTCTTATCAATTTTAACCCAAGAATTGGAATTGTGGCGAGCGCAACGAAGGCGAATTGTGAGTCATATTGATGTGCCTAATTCCCAAACTAAAGCACATTCAAAAGAATCAAGGAAAACTCCTCAATTCACGCACACAAAAACCGGTTCACTTGACTAGGTAAATGCGGAAATCCTAAGGCAATGGAATGAAATCCAAAGAGCTCCAATTGCTATTATCAATCCAAACAAGTAGTCTTCATCAAATAATAACAATTATAAGTGAAAACCCACGTGAATCAAATCAAGAAAACAAATGGGTCAAACCGCAAATTCCAATCCCTTCCTTCAACTATCTAATTCACGTCACAATGAAGAGAATGATATCATATATCAACACAATCAATCCTATAACAAGCTATTGATCACGAATTGCAAATTAAAACAAGTCCAAGAACATCCAAATCAACCTAGATATGATGCACTAGTGATGAAATGGAAAACAACAATAAGGAACCAATATTACTCACGATTTCTCCTTGTTGCACTTGCCACAATTTCAACTTCTTGGGATTGAAATTGATAAGAGAATTTGGAATTAGGAAAACCCTAAGCCCTCTCACGAAATGTGAAGTGTTTGTTCTGCCAAAAATAAGCCTCCTCAAACCCTCTCTTAAGCAAGTATTTATACTTGCTACTCCTAGGGTTAAAAAGTGCTCAAAATTACAAGTTTGCCACTTTTAAGGTGGCTAGCCCTAAATGAAAATTACAAGGAAATAAAAGTGTCCCAAAACCAAATACAACCAAAAATAGTTCATAAAAGAAGAAATATATAAAAGAAATGGTCTTCAAGATGCGGTCTTCTATAGGATCCATCGGCCCAGCTTATCGCCGGTTCAGGTGGTCCATGGATAACCCATAAGCTGAGTATGAGAGAGTTTGTCCATTGCCCTATAGAATATGATAAGTGTACCTATTGGAAAACACAATACAAGAATAATAGAAAAGAGGTTAATATATAATTAATTCCGGGGTCGATCCGCTCAAAATGGGCCCTCATCGCCAAGATTTGAAATCCTTTAGTTCTTGCCCCAATGATAGGTCTTGCCGGATTTTTACTCCTATCACATATCAATTCAATTTTGTTATATGTTCATTTCTTCTCTAGTGAGTCATATCTAGGGTAGGTTTGGACCTTTCTTGGACATATTTGTGGTTTTTTTTTTCCATGAACATCAATCTTGTAAGATTGATTGTTTCCTTGAGCACTTGAATTACATACTTCATTGTTATTGTTGGCGTGAACTTGTGATTGAAAGGGAAAGTGGATTTCATTGGTTTATTACTTTCTTTGATATGATTTCCATGTGATATTTCAATCCTTATTGTGGTTATTTGGTTAATGTTACCAATAGGGATTACAATTAAATCATTTGAACAACATTTTCCATCAAAATCTTCAAAGGTGTCACGAGAATTGCTTCCTTGGTGGACCGGTTTTGTATGAGATTTGAGATTGTTTTCTTGAGTCTTTTGATTGTGCTTCCAAGTGGATTTAGGCACATCAACTTTTTGGTATCAGAGCATAAGTTGAGAGAAGGGATTTATTGTTGTTTGATTTTGTGATATTCATCTTCAATTAGGGTTGAACAATTTGAATCGCAAATTGTGTTGCTGTGTGGTTTTAAGTTTGCGAAAATTACCTTGATTGGAATTTAATTTGCTATTTGTTGGAGTTGGATTAGGAAGGTTGTTGATATCATCTTATGATTAATAGTTTTCGTGGAAGGGTAGAAGCATAGAAGTGTTGTTTAATTCAACAACTTTTGAACTTGAAAACTCACCAATTCTTGCCGTGACTAGTTGTGGCGTGAGAGAGGTTGTGAAGTTTGTTGTTGTGATTTCCATTGTGTAATTCTGAATTGGAGAAGTGCAATTTCCAGATTTGAGGTGAGAGTTAAGGAAGCAATTTGAATTTCAAAAGACACATTAAGTCATTGCTTAATTGTGTGTTGATTTGAATTTGAAAGTGGCTCTTTACCATTTGTGGAATATTGCAATTAATGATCTCATTTTGAATTTAAACTTAAGCTGCCTTTTGTTGTGAGTTACAGTTTGAAACTTGTATAGAAGTGGAGAAATACAAGTGTGGAAGAATGTGCATGTGTGTGCTGCAACGTGTATAAAAGGTATATGTGTATGGAGTTGTATTTTTGTAAAATTGGTGAAGGGTATGTATGTGTGGCGTTATGTGTGTATGTGATTGAAGGTGTTGCAACGTGGTGAATTGGTGTTGTGGTGAAGTGAGTGCATTGTGATTAGGTGCGTGTGGTGGTGTAAATTTGTGGAGTTATGTGTAGTATAAGGTGCTGCACATTAAGACTCATTGTGGGTATAAAAATTTAGCAAGAAATGAAGGTTAAGTAGTGGAATTTAAAATTCAAACAAATCATTAAAGTGTAAAAGTAATTGAACTAGTTACTTAAACACTTCTTGTTGAATTTAATTCTATCTACTTGAAAGTAGTTGAGTGTACTTCATTTGTGGTTTGGTTGTGTACTTGAACCTTGGAAGTGTGAAGATAATTATTGTATTGTTGGATTTGAGTACAATCATGTCTAGTGAAATGTTTCATTATGCTAACATATTGCATCGGGACATGACTTCTTTTCAAACCATTGATGAGGGACAAAGAGAAAACTTGTTCCATACTTCTTGTAGGGTACAAGGAAACTTGTGCGCAATTATTATTGATGGTGGTAGTTGTACTAATGTTGTAGCTTCATCATTAGTATCGAAGTTGAAACTTGAAACTATCCCACATCCCAAACCCTATATATTACATTGGTTGAATGATTAGGATTGTCTTTGTGTGACCCAAAGGGCTAGGGTACCCTTCAGTAGAGGGGACAAGTACTATGATGAGCTTGAATATGATATTCTTCCTCTTTGTGCATCCTATATATTACTTGGTAGACCATGGTTGTATGATAGGATGGTATTACATGATGGGTATAGAAATACTTATATGTTCAAAAAAGATGGAAAACATATAGTATTGAACCTATGTTGCCATCAGAGGTCCAGGAGATGCAAAGATAGATAAAACAACCATCACAGAATCTTGAGGATCATAGCCACATGATCAAACCATCAGAGGACCAAACTGTGCAGACGCAAGTATGCCAACCTTCAAAGGTTCTTGAGGGCTCTAGTGACACGAGCCAACCTTTAGAGCATAAAATTTGTCAGACACCGATGTGCCAACCTTTAGAGGATCCTAATGATCATAGTCAGACGAGTAGACCACCAGAGAGCCAGACTGTTCAGAGACAGTTATGTTCACCTTCAGAGGTTTTAGAGGGTAATGAGCAGTTGGGCCAACCATTAGAAGACCATGAGAATCAGCAACATACAGATGAGTTAGAAAAGGAGGAAATAGTTTCAGTGGAACAGGTTGATACAGGGGCGACTTTATTGGATAATGGAGCATTATTTGTGTTGTAGATGTGATACATCCTAGAAATGGAGGAGAGAAGACAATCACCACCTGTAGTATTTCAGATATTGGGATTCTGCAGAGATACTTCTTCAGATGGATTGCTAGGAGAAAACAAAGTCTCTATTGCATTTGACCTGCCAAATTTGAGGACAAATCTTTTTGAGGCCCGAGGAGATGATAGGAATAAAAATCCGACATGACCTACATTAGGGCAAGAACTAAAGGAATTCGAATTTTGGCGATGAAGGGCCCATTTTGAGCAGATCGACCCCGGAATTATTTATATATTAACCTCTTTTCTATTATTCTTGTATTGTGTTTTCCAACATGCACACTTATCATATTTTATAGGGCAATGGACAAACTCCCTCAGACTTAGCTTGTGGGTTATCCATGGATCGACCTGAACCGGCGATGAGCTGGGCCGATGGATCCCATAGAAGACCGGCATCTTGAAGACCATTTCTTTTATATATTTCTTCTTTTATGAACTATTTTGGTTGTATTTGGTTTTGGGACACTTTTATTTCCTTGTAATTTTCATTTAGGGCTAGCCACCTTAAAAGTGGCAAACTTGTAATTTTGACCACTTTTTAACCCTAGGAGTAGCAAGTATAAATACTTGCTTAAGAGAGGGTTTGAGGAGGCCAATTTTTACAGATTTGAGAGACACATTTCACGTGTGAATTAGTGTTCTTTCCTTAGTTTTAAACTCTTATCAATTTCAACCCAAGAATTGGAATTGTGGCGAGTGCGACAAAGGCGAATTGTGAGTCATATCAATTCAATTTTGTTGTATGTTCATTTCTTCTCTAGTGAGTCATATCTAAGGTAGGTTTGGACCTTTCTTGGACATATTTGTGGTTTTTTTTTTCCGTGAACATCAATCTTGTAAGATTAATTGTTTCCTTGAGCACTTGAATTACATACTTCATTGTTATTGTTGGCGTGAACTTGTGATTGAAAGGGAAAGTGGATTTCATTGGTTTATTGCTTTCTTTGATCTGATTTCCACGTGCTATTTCAATCCTTATTGTGGTTATTTGGTTAATGTTACCAATAGGGATTACAATTAAATCATTTGAACAACATTTTCCATTAAAATCTTCAAAGGTGTCACGAGAATTGCTTCCTTGGTGGACCGGTTTTGTATGAGATTTGAGATTGTTTTCATGAGTCTTTTGATTGTGCTTCCAAGTGGATTTAGGCACATCATAATGTGTATTTGAGATTTCAAATTGACCTCTTAATGTACACTTTCAATTCTGATTTCAAATATGAAAATAATAATTATGATTCCTCCAATTTCCAAAAATGCATACACTACACAATTCTACTTCACAATTGCAACACCACTCTTCCCTTTTACAGTTTGTTATCCATGCACTACACTCTCACACTTTAGCTTTAATGTGCAGCACCTTACTCCACACAACTTCCACAAATTCACAAATGGCAATTCCCTCACTCAACATACAAACACAACGCCAACAATTCAATACTCCTTTTTACACCACAATTCATACACATACAACCATGGAGCAACAACCTCCAAATTTTTTTTTTTTTTTTTGCAATTACAACTTTACACAAACTCCACGACTCACACTCCTAAACATACAAGTTTCACCACTACAAACACTAAAGCAAACCATAACTTATACACCAAAATAGCAACAATTCAAATTTGAAAATCAAACTACTTCGCTAATTACAACCCTTCCACAATTGGTAAGAAGTAACTTTCAAATTCAAACAAACACACATTAACTCCTTCACTCTTAATGCTTGTTTTGAAATCAAAAACTTCCATTCTTCCACACTACTCACATCTGGAAATTGCAAATGCTCTCCCCAATTACGAATTCAAACAATGTAAGAATCACAATTCTCTTCCTACACAATTGTACTTCCGAAATTGTATTCACAAGTGCACTATCTTTCCCCTTTCCTTCATGGTGAATTCCACAACAAAGTGGCTTCAAAAAATATTCAAAAATCACTCAACAAGAGCAACTTCAACTTCCCAAACAAGACAATCACGCCACTTCAAGCAATCACATAAACAATTCAATTTTCCACTTTCAATTTCGAAATCAAAAAGTAAACTCAAGAACCCTAAATTTCCGAAATTCAATTTGCAAATCCCTCCTCTTAAACCTCAAGCTTTGATACCAAAAGATGATGTGCCTAAAACCAAGGTCTAAGCACATGCAAATGAACTAAAGGAACAATTTCAATACACAAGTTCAAACCAGTTCAAAGGGCACCAAAATTGCGTGAACCTTAAATGAATTTGGTGAACCGATTGCTATAATTCATGAAATGAATATCACAATGATGTTTTCCCCAATGAAGATTATTAAATATACTTGACAAACACGTGAATAATTCACAAGATCAACAAGAACAAATCCGAAATCAACCTTTCCAACAAGAGCTAATTCATGGCACAAGATGGAGTAAAATTTGATGGTGATAACAAATGTTAAAATCCAATCAATTAAGTAATAATAATTTGATTACAAATGCAATCAAATCTGAACAAGAAACTTCCAATTCAACCCTAGATATTACACACTAGAGAAGAAAAGAAATCACAACAAAATGAAATTGATATTACTCACAATTTCAAGTGTTGCACTCGCCACAATTTCAACTCTTATGATTGAAATTGATAAGAGTCTAATGACAATTAGGAAGAGCCCTAATCCTCAAGAAAAAAGTGTATGTTTAAATATGAAAAATGGCCTTCTCAAACCCTACTTTAAGCAAGTATTTATACTTGCTCCCTTTAGGGTTAGAAAATGCATAAAATTACAATTATGTCACTTTTAGGGTGGTGGTCCTAAATGAAAATTACAATCAAAATGAAAGTGCCCCAAAAGAAAATACAACATAAAATGGTCCAAATAAAAATTACAAAATAAAAGAAAATAGTCTTCATCATGCGAGCTCTTCCATAGGTTTGTTGGCCCAACTCATCACCGGTTCAAGTCGGTTCATAGGTAACCCACAAGTTGAGTTTGAGTGAGTTTGTCCATCGCCCTATAAAATATGATAAGTGTGCCTGTTGGAATATATAATATATGAATAAGATAAAAGAGGTTAGTAAATGAATAATTTCAGGGTCGATTTGCTCAAAATGGGCCCTCATCGCCAAGATTCGAAATCTTTTGGTTCTTGCCCTAATGATAGGTCTTGTCGGATTTTGATTCCTATCACAACCACAATAATGCAATAGCTCAAGTTTCAAAGAATTATAAGCACATGAAAATAATTTAGTACTTTAAGTAAAGTTCAATAAATGAAGTACACACACAACTACTTTAAAGAAGTTAAAATTAAATTCAATTACAAGTGCTTAAGTAACTAGTCAATTACTTTCACACTTTAATGACTTATTTGAAGTCAAATTCTACTACTTAAACCTTCCTTTTCTGCTTTGATTCAACACTACAAATAACCACAATGTGCGGCACCTCAACAAATATAAAATAATCAAAATCCACCACCACTTTACTACTTTTACTCACGGTTCCACCAATTCACGCCACCAACAACAATTCACCATATTACACACACCAAAACCCACGCCAAATGCACATACTTATCACTAAATTTTACAAAACACAACACCTCATACACACTCCTTTTACACACATTGTAGCACACACATACACACTCTTCTACACTTCAACTTCTCCAGTTCTATTCAAATTGCAAATCGCAACTTCAACAACAAAGGTAGCTCAAATTTCAAATTCAAAATGAGCTCAATAAGTGCGAGATTTCACAAATGGTAAGAAGCTATTTCAAATTCAAATGACGTACAATTAACTATGACTTAATGTGTGTTTTGAAATGTCAAATTAACTTCTTAATGTGCACTTCAATTCTGATTTCAAATCTGAAAATGAGAATTGTGATTCCTCCAATTTCTGAAAATGCACACACTACACAATTCCACTTCACAATTGTAACCCTTCCACAATTGGTAAGAAGTAATTTTCAAATTCAAATAACCATACATTAACTTCTTCAATCTTAATGTTTGTTTTGAAAATCAAATAATTTCCAATTTTTCCACATTACTCAAATCTGGAAATGCTCAATTACTCCTATAATTTTTCGAAACAAACAATGTAAGGATTGATCCATGCAAAAAGAGATATAAAATGAGCGTGAATAAATACCGGCAAGTGTACCGGTTCGATCAAGTAATATAGTGAGAGAAGAGTGTCGAACCACGAAGATTGATTAAGTAATAGACCTATATCAATTTCTACTATTATTTAGGCAATGATATTTGATGAGAATTGAATGAATTATACTAAATACGCAAAAAGGGAATTGTGTTTGAAAAAGGATGAATTGATGGTGGGAAATTAGAATCCACGCTAATTCTACTAATCATATTGCCTTCATGTTATAATAACTCATAGCTATATGGATTTTCACAAGAAATTGACAAAACCTTAATCCCTTTTCAAGTTTTAAAGTAACATTACCCCAATTTGATTTAATAGCTCCCGCTAATTAAAATCAATGGAGGATTCTAATTCACAATCATAAATTTCCCAATTATATGATTGCCTAATATCTTTAAAATAATTTCTCCTAATCCCTTAGTGAAAAATTTAATAAAAATATTGCATGAAACACTTAGGTCAATTTCTAATAAAATTCAATAACGCTACTTCCGCATGAATTATTAAATCTTACTTTAGAATTCCTGATAAAACCTAAATTTCTCTTTCGAGTCATTTAAATTCCTATGCATTGATTTCAATTAAAAAAATACAATTCATAGCAGGACTTCTTATATGAAAATTCCATATATCTATATGTCCTATAACATGAATACAATGATCATTTTAGTTTGAATTATGACTTCATCATGTTTCCCACAAGAATGATTTAGAACATTATGGTATAGATTGCATGAGAACAATTGAAGTAAATAAGTGCAATGGAATTCATATTAAATAATAAAAATAAACTGATAAATGGCATAGAAGAAAATTAAATAAATGAAACAATTGCTATAATCTTCAAAAGTTTGTAAAACTCCAATCTTCCGAAATGATTCCTAAAGTTCTTCAATTGAAAGCAAACTTCAATAACTTTCTTTCTTCAAACTAAAATTTAGAATAACATGAAATGTAAAAGAATTTAAAGAGAAGATAAAATCTTAAGCTCCCAAAGGAATTCTAATGATTCAAAAGATCTAAAAACAAAGGATGCCCTCAAGGTTCACACAAGGGGTCTATTTATAGATCTAAAGAGGAGGAGGATAAGGCTGATCCGATGAGGAATTGAGTCAGCAAATTAATCAAGATAAGATTTTGGAGAGATTTTCGCAATGGATATCCGAGGAACAATGTAGGCTGGCTCAAGGTCGGTGGCTTTGATGTTTCTTTCTAGGCCGGTTTAAATTACACAGAGGTCTAGAGATTTTAGAGAAGTCCCTTATAAATCTCCTATAGAAGCCAACATGTCCTAAGAAGCTCCTGGCTCCTTTTACTGAAGTGGGTGGTGGCAACTTCTCTATTACTTCCACTTTTGCCTTGTCAACTTCAATCCCTTTTTCTGATACCTTGTGACCTAACACTATTCCCTCTCTTACCATTAAATGGCATTTCTCCCAATTCAGAAGTAGGTTAGTTTCCTTACATCTTTTGAGCACACAACTTAAATTTGTCAGACATGATTCAAATGACTTCCCAAAAACAGAGAAGTCATCCATAAATATTTCAATAAAATTCTCTAACATGTCAGAAAATATAGACATCATATACCTCTGAAAAGTAGCAGGTGCATTACAAAGACCAAAGGGCATTCTCCTAAATGCAAAAGTGCCATAGGGACAAGTAAATGTGGTTTTCTCCTGATCCTTAGACGCTATATGAATTTGATTATACCAAGAATAACCATCAAGGAAACAGTAATAATCATGCCCTGCGAGTTTTTCTAACATTTGATCAATGAAAGGTAAGGGAAAGTGGTCTTTACGGGTGGCATCATTCAATTTTCTATAATCTATGCAAACTCGTGACCCTGTCACAATACGGGTTGAGATCAATTCGTTGGCATCATTCTTTACCACAGTCATGACACCTTTCTTTGGCACTACTTGAACTGGACTAACCCATTTACTATCAGAGATAGGATAAATAATACCTACATCTAGCAGCTTAAGCACTTCCTTCTTGACTACCTCCTTGAGATTAGGGTTGAGTCGTCTCTGTGGTTGAGCTGTGGGTTTGCACTCGGCCTCCATCAATATTTTGTGAGTGCAAATCAAAGGGCTAATTCCCTTGATGTCCGCAATAGTCCACCCAATGGCTTCTTTATGTTCTCTCAGAACGCTTAGGAGCTGGTGCTTGATCATTTGTCAAAGAAGAAGAAACAATTACTGGCAAAGTATCATTCGTTCCAAGATAAGCATACTTTAAATGACCAGGCAAAGGTTTAAGTTCAAGCACCGGGGGTTGTGTCAATGACGGCATTGGTTTCTTCTCAGTGGTCCCCAGCTCCTCATAATGTCGAGTCTTGAATTCATAAACTTGTTCAGCACATTCTTCTTGGGGTTCATCCTCATCATCACTCCAATCATCTAAATCCCTAAGAACTGACTCCATCGTGTCCACACCTGCATTCTCTTCCATGAACTCACAGGAAAGCTTATCAACAATATCAATAGTGTAACAGGATTTATAGTCATCAAATCTCTTTGCAGCCTCATACACATTAAACGTGACTTGTTCATCCATAACTCTCAAAGTAAGCTTACCTTGTTCCACATCAATTAAGGCTTTACCTGTTGCTAGGAATGGTCTTCCTAAGATCATGGGTACCTCTCTATCTTCTTCCATTTCCAGGACTATAAAGTCAACTGGAAAGATGAATTTATCCACTCGCCAACTATTGTGACTAGTTTACATAGTTAAAATTTAATAGTAAAATCTCTAGAAAATGGGTTTACCTTATGTTTAGCCTTTGAACTTGAGATTGAGTCCTTAAGATGAAAAAACAAGCAAGTTTACTTCAAGGAAAAATTGGTTGGGATAAATTTCTCTTGAAATTTCTTTGAGAATACCTTAACACCTAGTGAAAGAGGTAAAGGAAATATTTTACTTAGTGATCCCTTATAGAAATAGTCTTAACTAATATTCATTTATGCAAAAAAAAAAAAGAGCCTTTACTCCAATGACTCAGGAAAGTGAGTTAAGAGTATCCAATCTTAAATGTTAGTGTGAGGAAGAGTTCGTAGGGCTCACTTTAAAACCTGGTCACTTAGGCGATGAGCCCAAGATGTGCCGACTCAATGAACTCACAATAACAAGAAGGGCGGAAAGGCAAAAATTTAGTACCTTAATGAAAGTCAGGCTGACATGGGCGAGCTTTGGTCCCTCAGAAGAGTGAAGTCTCACTCCATTGTCAATTAAGGCAAATAAAAAAAAATGTGAATATAAGACAATAAGTGAAATAAAGACTAATTTAAAAAGGGAGAAATTCTAGGAAAAAATGGATACCATATGCTTTCACTTTTTGTTATCTTGTTTAGAGAAGTAAAATTGAGGGAGATTATTCTAGCTAATAACCAATGAAGTTTAAATGAATGTTTTTCCTTATGGACTAAGTATTTCTCTTTTGATTGTTAAACACTGGGATTAAAAATCTGTTTTATTTAGATTAACTACTAAATTTCAACTAGATATACTAGTAAGAAGTTTCAGTATGGTCAGAACAATGGGCACCAAAAGTTCAATGACGGATTTCTCTTCTTTAATTCAATTATTTTGCTTGAGGACAAGCAAAAGTTCAAGTGTGGGGATGTTGACAAGATCACATTATACTTATATTTTCTTTTTGATTTATATTAAATTTATTTCCATACTATAAGAAAATATAAAGAAATGATATTTAATGGTGTTTATTGTGAAAATTCAGGTTTTGAGGACCTAAAAGTAAATTACAAGATAATTGGAGGAGTTTTTCACAAAATTGAAGAAGCAAGTGGAGGATTGCATTGAAGGCCGCCGGCCTTAGGCCGGCCTACATTAAATCGGCCTCAAAACACATCAAAGCCGCCGGCCTTGAGCCGGCCTTAAGCCAGCCTACATTGTTCCTCGGATATCCATTGTGAAAATCTCTCCAAAATCGTATCTTAATTAATTTGCTGACTCAATTCCTCATCAGATCAGCCTTATCCTCCTCCTCTTTGGATCTATAAATAGACCCCTTGTGTGAACCTTGAGATCATCCATTGTTTTAGCATACTTTGTTTTAGCATCCTTTGTTTTAGCATCATTTGTTTTAGCATCCTTGTTTTGAGCATCCTTTGTTTTTTTTTTTATCTTTAGAATCATTAGAATTCCCTTAAGGACTTTAGGTTTTATTCTCCTTCTAGATTCTCTTACATTTCATGTTATTCTAAATTTTAGTTTCAAGAAAGAATGTTATTGAAGTTTGCTTTCAATTAAAGAAGTTTAGGAATCAATTCGGAAGATTGAAGTTTTACAAACTCTTGAAGATTATAGCAATTGTTTCATTTATTTAATTTTTTTCTATACCAATTATCAGTTTATTTTATTATTCAATATGAATTCCATTGCCTTTATTTACTTCAATTGTTTTTATGCAATCCATACCATAATGTTCTAAATCATCCTTGTGGGAAACATGATGAAGCCATAATTCAAACTAAAATGATCATTGTATTCATGTTATAAGACATATAGATATACGGAATTTTCATATAAGTCTTACTATGAATTGTATTTTATAATTGAAATCAAGGCATAGGAATGTAAATGACTCGAAAGAGAAAGTTAGATTTTATTAGGAATTCCTAAGTAAGATTTAATAATTCATGCGGAAGCAGTGTTATTGAATTTTATTAGAAATTGACCTAAGTGTTTCATGCAATATTTTTATTAAATTTTTCACTAAGGGATTAGGAGAAATTATTTTAAAGATATTAGGCAATCATATAATTGGGAAATTTATGATTGTGAATTAGAATCCTCCATTGATTTTAATTAACGGGAGCTATTAAATTAAATTGGGGTAATGTTACTTTAAAACTTGAAAAGGGATTAAGGATTTCTCAATTTCTTGTGAAAATCCATATAGTTATGAGTTATTATAACATGAAGGCAATATGATTAGTAGAATTAGGGTGGATTCTATTTCCCACCATCAATTCATCATTTTTCAAACACAATTCTCTTTTTGCGCATTTAGTATAATTCATTCACATTTGATCTCATCAAATATTATTGCTAAAATAATAGTAGAAATTGATATAGGTCTATTACTTAATCAATCTCCGTGGTTCGACACACTTCTCTCACTATATTACTTGATCCGATCCGGTACACTTGCCGGTATTTATTCACGCTCATTTTGTATCTCTTTTTGCGTGGATCAAGTTTTTGGCACCTTTGCCGAGGATTGATTAATATTAGACCATCTTCAGATTCTATTGTTAATTTAGGCGCAATTATTTTGTTATTTAATTTTTCTTATCATTGTGTGATCATTTCCTGTTCTCTTTGAATTTCTTTTTATGCGCAAGAGTAGAAGTGCCGAACTTCTACCAATTAATCTTGAGATAGAACGCACCTTGCGACAACTTAGAAGAGAGCAGAGAAGAACGAAAGAAGAGAACATGGCGGATGAGAACAACAATCGGATTCAGGGTGTTGGTAGAGCACTTCGGGAATACACGGTACCTATTGTTTCAGGTCCTGCAATCAGAAGACCGACAATTTAAGCTAACAATTTTGAGTTAAAACCAGCACTCGTTCAAATGATCAATCAAATCAATTTGGAGGATATCCAAATGAGAGTCCCGATGAGCATATTGTAGTATTTCTTCAATATTGTGATACGGTGAAAATGAATAATGTATCTGATGATGTAACTAGGCTACAACTTTTTCCGTTTTCATTTAAAGAAAAAGCTAGGGCTTGGTACAATTCACTGCCACAAGACTCTGTAACCACTTGGGTTGATCTCTCATCTAAATTTTTAAGGAGATTTTTTCTACCAGCTAGAACTGCTAGGTTAAGAAATGACATCACAAACTTCACTAAGTTTAGTGGTGAATCACTTTATGAAACATGGGAAAGATTCAAGGAGGCAATTAGAAAATGCCCCCATCATGGATTACCAGATAATCTCCTTATTCAGATATTCTATCTCAGTTTAGATGACACATTGAGATCTTTGGTAGATGCTGCTTCTGGTGGTGCACTAATGAGTAAGACATATGATGAGGCTAGTGCTTTGATAGATGAAATGGCCTCTAGTGCACATAATTGGCAACATGAAAGAGGTAAGTCTAGAGTGGCATTTGTCAATGACATGGACACCTTAACAGCTCAGATTTCTGCTCTTACTGCCCAGGTAAGTAAACTCACCTCTACACCTTCTTTTAATGTTAATCAAATTTCTTGTTGTGAGTTATGCTCAAGACCACACTCAACTCTTGAGTGCCCATTTGAAAACTTTTCTTCCTCATCCCATGGAGAGCAAGTAAATTTTGTCAACAATTTCCAAAGAGGTAATCAAGGACCTTATTCAAACACCTACAATCCAGGGTGGCATAACCATCCAAATTTCTCATGGAGAAATGATAACAACGCACTTAAACCTCCTGGATTTCAAAAGCAAGGTCCTAATCATAATATTCCCCATCAACAATATCCTAATCATAATACCTCTTCTCAGCAAGGTCAGTCTAAAATGGAAGAACTCATGATAAGTTATATGCAAAAGACTGACACAATGTTGCAAAATCAACAAGCCACCATTAGGAATCTCAAAAATCAGCTTAGTCAAATGTCTCAACAGTTGAGTAATAGACCATCTGGGTCTTTACCTAGCAATACTGAGCAGAATCTTAAGGGTGTAAATGCTATTATGCTAAGGAGTGGTAAGGAATTAGTTGATAAGAAACTTAATGAAGAAGAGGTTAACCTAGAGAAAGATAAAGGGAAACAAAAGGAAGAGGAACCAAAGCAAAATTCACTAAAAGTGAAAGCTTATGTTCCTCCTATTCCTTTCCCAGGAAGGCTGAAGCAACAACAATTTGATTCACAATTTGCTAAATTTTTAGAAGTCTTTAAAAAATTGCAAATTAACATTCCTTTTGCAGAGGCATTTCAGCAAATGCCTTCATATGCTAGATTCATGAAGGATTTGCTCACCAAGAAGAGAAAGATAGATGGGAATGAATCTGTAATGCTTACAGAGGAGTGTTCTATGATCTTACAGAAGAATTTATCAAAACAATTAGATTCCAGACGGGATAAATGATCAGCCACCACATTTTTAGTTCCCTTCTTATCTTTAATTTCCAGGTTAAATTCTTGCAATAGTAGAATCCATCGAATTAACCTAGTTTTAGCATCAGCTTTAGCAAATAAATACTTAAGGGCAGCATGGTCAATATATACTATGATTTTAGAACGTATTAGATAAGGCCGGAATTTATCGCATGCAAATATGATTGCTAAAAGTTCTTTTTCAGTTGTGGCATAATTCCTTTGGGCCTCATTTAAGGTTTTGCTCACATAGTATATTACATGAAATGACTTATCTATAGACAACGGGTTGCAGTTTCCTTCGTTCTTGATAGATCCATAGGTTGTGAGGAGTAACAAATCTAGTTGTCGTGTTTCATCATGTGTTGGCGGGGTTCGCATCATTTTGGTATTAGTGCACAATCAGGTTTGTCAGGACTGCCTATCTTGTTATTTCAATTACTTGTTCTTAAATCTAAGGTTTGAAAAAAAATTGTTCTTTGAATTTTGATTTGCGAGTAGATTTTGATACAATTGTTGTTAATGTTTGAAAGAAATCATGCACTCTTCCCTTCTCAAGAATAAAAAAAAAATCGTATAAAAAAAATCTCACAAAAATTATTGATTTAGAATTTATGGAGATCCTTATTGCAATTCTTAGCTTTTTGTGAATCTTGTCAAATCGTGTTATGAGACTATTGTTTAGAAAATTGGGTGGATTTCTACAAGAACAACTCCAGTTGAATTGTTAGTTCCAAAAAAACCAAAAAGAGAAATTTTTTAGTGGGTAAGGATTAGTGAGAATAGTAGAGCAATTTGAGTGAAGCAGGTGAGCGAGTGAAATTGTGAGAGTTTTATTTTATTACTCCTAACTTTTTCTTATGCAGCACTATGTCGAGCAGAAATTCTCTTGAAAGTGTGACGGGGGAAATTGATACAAAATTGATCATGGAAACTCTAACTACTGAGATGAGGAAAATGTTTAGAGTGGAAATAGATCAATTTCATGAGTAGATGAAGCTGAACTTTGAGCAATCACAGATTGCTTCTATTAGGCATAGGAGGGATAAAATGCCGAGAAGGGTAATGCACATGGAGGGGGATGAATGGGGTAAGGAAGGATCTGTAGCTGAATCTGATTAGGATTCATTTATGGGTTATAGGAAGAATGCGGGAAGAACTAGAGGAGCTAGGAATTAGGAAGATAACAACCTAGGGAACATCAAGATGAAAATACCTTACTTTTAAGGGAAGAATGACCCTGAGGTGTATCTAGAGTGGGAGAAGAAGGTGGGGTTGATTTTTGAGTGTCATAATTATTCTGAAGCCAAAAGGGTAAAACTTGCTGCCATTGAATTTTCTGATTATACAATTGTTTAGTGGGATCAACTTTTATTAAATAGGAGAAGGAATAGGGAACCACCAGTAGAGATATGGGAGGAGATGAAGAGAATCATGAGGAAACGGTTTGTGCCTACATACTACTATAGGGAATTGTATAACAAATTACAAACCCTTAAGCAAGGGAATTATAACATAGAGGAATATCATAAGGAGATGGAGGTTATCATGATTTAGGCTAATATTGAGGAGGACCGAGAGGCGACTATAGCTAGGTTCTTAGCGGGCTTGAATAGGAAGATTCAGAATGTGGTGGAGTTACAACATTATGTGGAACTAGAGGACATGGTCATATGGCTATTAAGGTTGAGAAGCAACTCAAGTAGAAAGGTAGTAGCACCACACATGCCACACCGAGTTCTTCTAATTGTAGAGTAAAAATAGGGGAGAAGGAGGAGAAATGGCCCCACTCCAAACCAATGCTAGAACAAAAATTAGAATTGGCATCTCATGGGAATAGAGATAAATCCGATCCTTCTACTTCTAGAAAGCGTGATATTAAATGCTTTAAATGTCAGTGATAGGAATCAAAATCCGTCAAGACCTATCATTAGGGCAAGAGCCAAAGGATTTCAGATCTTGGCGATGAGAGCCGATTTTGAGCAAATCAACCCCAGAATTATTTATAAATTAACCTCTTTTTTATTATTCTTGTATTGTGTTTTCCAACAGGCACACTTATTTGGTTTCACAGGGCGATGGAGAAACTCACTAAGACTCAACTTGTGGGTTATCTATGGACCGACTTAAAAAACCGAAGATGAGTGGAACCAATGAATTCTATTGCAGAGCTAGCTTGTTGAAGATTATTTTTATGTTTGTAATTTATTTTTGAACTATTTATTTTGTACATTTTGTGGGACATTTTATTTGGTTATAATTTGTGTTTTAGGACTAGCCACCCTATAATGGCATAGTTGTAATTTTCTAGTCATTTTAACCCTAAAGGGGGCAAGTATAAATACTTACTAATTAGGGTTTTTGAGTGAGCTTTTGATAATTTGAGATATACACTTTTGTGTCATGAGAGACACCCTCTTATAAGCATTTTGTTCTTATCAATTTCAAGTGTGCAATTATGGCGAGTGGACTTAGATTTGTTGTGAGTAATATTAACAAATTACAAGTTGATCCTAATTCCAAACTAGTGCATCATATCTGGTAAGGAATTAGTTAATTTATGTTGTTCTTGTTACACGCAATTTAGGGTTCCTTATTCAATTTGTGGGTCATGCCATTTGTTAATTGTAACTTGGAATCAATTGTGTTGTTATTGGATTGATCTTTATCTAATTTAGTACAAGCTATTTTGGAGAATTGTTCATCAATTGTTGCACCATATTTGTGAAGTTATATAGTTGATTCAACAATTGGAATGTGTACATTGTTCTTTAGATTTTAGGCACATTAGTTAGGGTAGATGACACACGGCTAATCAATGTCTAAATAAAAGAGTTATGGTGATGAGGGATAATGGAGAGATTAAAATTGATAGTGATTTAGATCATGATTCTATGCCACCATTGGAGGATGATGATAGGGAGGAGTATGCTGTTCAGGGGGAGATGTTAGTGGCCAGGAGGGATTTGTGCATGCAAATAAAAGGAGAGGCAAATGTGCAACGGGAGAATATCTTTCATACTAGATGCCTAGTTCAAAACAAGGGTCTGATTATTGATGGTGGGAGTTGTACAAATGCTGCTAGCACGACCATGGTGGAAAAATTAGGGCTTCCCATAAGTAAGCATCCTCACCCTTATAAATTGCAATGGTTGAATGATAGTGGTAAATTGAGAGTCACAAAACAGGTGTTGGTTTCTTTTAGCAATGGAAAGTATGGGCATGAAATTCTATGTGATGTAGTTCCAATGCAAGCTATACATTTGTTATTAGGGAGGCCATAGCAATTTAATAGGCAGGTGAAGCATGACGGATTCACCAACAAGTACTCTTTTGTACATAAGCAGAAACATATTACTCTTTGTCCTTTGATACCTAGTAAGGTTTATGAAGTTTAGGCGAGATTATAGAGAGAGAGAGAGAATAAAAGAGAGTGAGTGGAAAACTTTCATTTAGGGTTAGCCACCTTAAAAGTGGCAAACTTGTAATTTTGAGCACTTTTTAACCTTAGGAGTAGCAAGTATAAATACTTGCTTAAGAGAGGTTTTGAGAGGCTTATTTTTATAGAATATACACTAAAATTCACGTGTGAATTAGGGTTCATACCTTGGTTCCAAACTCTTATCAATTTCAATCCCAAGAGTTGAAATTGTGGCGAGTGCAACATTTTGAAATTGTGAGTTATATCAATTTCATTTTGTTGTGATTTCTTTTCTTCTCTAGTGTGTCATATCTAGGTTTGAATTGAGATATTTCTTGGTCAGAAATACATCTTATTGTTCACGAATTCTTGTGCTTATTTGAAGTATTTAACAATTCTATTCGGATCATCATTGAAGATTTCCCCTAGAAAACGTGTTCTTCACTATTTGAAAGGGATTATTTTTGTTACGGTTTTCTTTTGAAACTGAAGTTTATTTGCGTGCATTACATGAAATTAGGGTGTTGTTAGAAGGTATTATGATTGTGGAATTATAATTATATCATTGAATGTTTGGATTTCATCATATCTTACTAGGGTTCACGTCATTTGCCCTTTGGTTGGAACGGTTTGCCTTGACTTGAGTTTGGTTTTTCTTAAGTCTTTTGTATGTGCTTGAACTTGGTTTTAAGCACATCATCTTTTTGGTATCAGAGCTCTTGTTGAGAGAAGGGATTGGTTGTATTTGATTTCGTGGAAGTGATCATCAATTAGGGTTAAACAAGTGAAAAACCACAAATTGTGTTGTTGTTGTTGTTTTGAGATTGCGAAATTACCTTGGATTGGAATTTGATTTGCTGATTGTTGGAGTTGGTTTGGGAAGGTTATTACAACATTTTGTGGTCACTGATTTACATGGAAGAGCAGAAGTACAAAGTGTAGTTTACTTTAGCAATTTTTTTGAACTTGCAAAACTTACCAATTCTTGCTGTGAATAGCTTGTGGCGTGAAGAGGTTATGTAGTTTGTTGTTTTTGATTTCCATAGTGTAATTCTGAATTGGTGGAGTACAATTTGCAGATTGCATTGGTTTTGATTAGTAAGGAATTATTTGAATTCAAAACATATGCAATTAAGTTGTGGGAGTTAGTGATTGCTATTTGAATTTGAATTCATTGTTACCAATTGAGGAAGGCTTGCAATAAGTGAAGTTGTTTGAATTTCAAATTGAAAGTTGCTGCCTATTGTGGGATTCGGAATTCATTTTGGGAAAGTCACTTATTAGTCTTTTGTTTTCATTATTTTCCGTGGAAGTTGAAGTCTACTTGTACTTAATATCTATCTTGTTGTTGCTGTGGAAGTAACACATCATTATTGTTGTTGTTGCTTGTGTGTTGCCGTGGAGTGACTTGTGGAAATTAAATTTGTTGCACCGTGTAATTGTGGCGTGTTGTGGAGAAGAGTATTACACGTGAGTTGCAATTATATAATTGTAACATTAAGTGGGTTTGTTTGTTTGTCTTTTGTAGTTGCTATTGTGTGGAGTTTAAGGAAGCATAGTAGTGGAAGTGTGTACCCTTGAATCAAATTGTTTTGAGGAACAACATACGAGAATCTACAAATATGTCTAATGACAGTGTGAATGGGGGATTGGGTGAAGAAGCCAATAGCCAGGTTGGAGGAGGTCATGGTCGTAATGTGGCAGGCAGGAGAACTTTGGAGGAACAACTTCAGGAGCTTACTACTATAGTTACTACACTGGCAACTAGAGTTGATAGGATGACTTTGCCAACACCACCAGTGGTAAACTAACCAGCACCACCTCGAGTAGCTCCACAAAACCCTCATTGAAACAGAGTAGTGGGATAAGGGAATTTAAATAGAAGGATGGGTGAGGAGCATCTTCCAAACATGGAAGAAAGGGATGACAATTTTGGGGTAAACCTAAATCAAAATAGGGATTTCATGCCACCTCGGGGTTTGGAGTATGTGAAACTACAGATGCCATCCTATGATGGTAAGGGATTAGCAGATGAATACTTAGATTAGGATGATAAGGTCGAAGGTCTCTTCGAATGTTATGAGATCGACGACAGTACTAAGGTCAGATTGGCTGCTGTTGAATTTGTAGGGTATGCTGCACTTTGGTGGAAGAATTTGATCATCAACAGGCATCGAGATAGAGAGGCTGAGGTTCAGACCTAGAGGGACATGAAGCGGTTGCTGAGGAAAAGGTTCATTCCTGAGCACTACAAACAGGAGCTGTTTATGCGACTGCAAACCTTGAGGCAGGGGGGCAAAACAGTGGATAATTATGTGCAGGAATTTGAGACCCTTATGATTAGGTGTGGGTCTATTAAGCCTCCAGAACAAACTATAGCACGATTTGTCTCAGGTCTAAAATATGAGATAGCGTGTATTGTTGAGCTGCAGCACTATACCACACTTGATGAGGCTATTCAGTTGGCCTTAAAAGTAGAGAGACAGAGGAGGTCTAACTTCTTTAGGGCTCCAAGCAGTAGGCCCAACACTGTTAATAGATCCATCTCAGCCGACAGTCGATCAGGGGGAACAAAGGCAGTAGGTGAGGGAGTCAAGGTAGTGGACACTACTACCCCAACCATTATAAGAGAAAACTTACCCACTGGGAAGGGTAAAGAGGTCATGGCCCCAGAAACAAAGCAAACTGTTCTCGGATCTACTAGTGGGAAAGCGCGCTAGATAAAATGTTTTAAATGCATGGGATTTGGGCATATGGCTGCACAGTGTCCAAATAAGAGGATGATGACTATTATGGAAGACATTGGAGAGGATACTGAGGATGGCCATGATCAGATTGAGCTTATAGATTTGCCAACAGCACTATAGGAATATTATGATGATCAGAATGCAAATGCGCCTGAGGAGCATACAGGAGGGAAATATCTACCCCTTAATGTGTTACGCAGGGTTTTATCCACATCTCCTGATACTAGTGATATTCAGAGGGAGAACATATTTCATACCTCTTGCAGAATCAAAGGTAACCTTTGTGTACTCATCATCGATAGTGGTAGTTGCACGAATGTTATATCTGCTGCACTGGTAGACAAATTACAATTGTCTACTATACCATATTCTAGTCCTTATCACTTGCATTAGCTGGATAATAGAGGTAGCACGCATGTTACCTTTAGGGCAAAGGTTGCAAAGGTTCCTGTGAGTGTCGGGCAAAACTATCATGATGAGATCCTTTGTGATATAGTTCCTATGCATGCATTCCATTTGCTGATGGGTTGGCCTTGGTAATATGATCGACGGGTGATACATGATGGGTTTGAAAATACCTATATGTTCAGCATGGGCGAGTCACGCATAGTTCTATTACCGATGACTCCATCTGAGGTCCAGGGTTTTCAGAAACAGATCAGGAATCCATCCACTACCATGGTTAGCTGAGAGAGCAGGACAACAGATATCCTAGGGTTCAGTTCCACAACTCATCCTTTAGATTTGAGGGCAAATCTTTCAGAAGCTCGAGGAGATGATGGGAAATTTTTGACACCGTTAACCTCTTCAGAACCCAATTTGGATGATTAACCAAACTGTCCATATTTTACTTTATGTCTTTTTATCTAATAAAATTTGGGAATAATATTATAGGTACAATTATACTTCTCCATGGGATGCCAAAATGTCCTACAACTTCAGTTGGACACAGAACATTTTTCAGGATAACAATCAAAGACCCGCTGCGATTGTTCTCTATTCTGAGGCATTGGATCATGAAGACTTATGTTATTTTGTATCTTGTAAATGTTTATTGAACTATTTTGGTTGTATTTTGGTTTTGGGACGCTTTTATTTCTTTGTAACTTTCATTCAGGGTTAGCCACCTTAAAAGTGGCAAATTTGTAATTTTGAGCACTTTTTAACCCTAGGAGTAGCAAGTATAAATACTTGCTTAAAGAGGGTTTGAGAGGCTTATTTTTGCAGAATATACACTACAATTCACGTGTGAATTAGGGTTCATACCTTGGTTCCAAACTCTTATCAATTTCAATCCCAAGAGTTGAAATTGTGGCAAGTGCAACATCTTGAAATTGTGAGTTATATCAATTTCATTTTGTTGTGATTTCTTTTCTTCTCTAGTGTGTCATATCTAGGATTGAATTGAGATATTTCTTGGTCAGAAATACATCTTATTGTTCACGAATGCTTGTGCTTATTTGAAGTATTTATCAATTCTATTCGGATTATCATTGAAGATTTCCCCTAGAAAACATGTTCTTCACCATTTGAAAGGGATTATTTTTGTTACGGTTTTCTTTTGAAATTGAAGTTTATTTGCATGGATTACATGAAATTAGGGTGTTGTTAGAAGGTATTATGACTATGGAATTATAATTATATCATTGGATGTTTGGATTTCATCATATCTTACTAGGGTTCACGTCATTTGCCCTTTGGTTGGAACCGGTTTGCCTTGACTTGAGTTTGGTTTTTCTTAAGTCTTTTATATGTGCTTGAACTTGGTTTTAAGCACATCAATAAATACCAGCAAGTGTACCGGATCGGATCAAGTAATATAGTGAGAGAAGAGTGTCGAACCACGAAGATTGGTTAAGTAATAGACCTATATCAATTTCTACTATTATTTAGGCAATGATATTTGATGAGAATCGAATGAATTATACTAAATATGTAAAAAGGGAATTGTTTTTGAAAAAGGATGAATTGATGGTGGGAAATTAGAATCCACCCTAATTCTACTAATCATATTGCCTTCATGTTATAAAAATTCATAGCTATATGGATTTTCAGAAGAAATTGACAAAACCTTAATCCTTTTTCCAGTTTTAAAGTAACATTACCCCAATTTGATTTAATAGCTCCTATTAATTAAAATCAATGCAGGATTCTAATTCACAATCATAAATTTCTCAATTATATGATTGCCTAATATCATTAAAATAATTTCTCCTAATCCCTTAGTGAAAAATTTAATAAAAATATTGCATGAAACACTTAAGTCAATTTTTAATAAAATTCAATAACGCTGCTTCTGCATGAATTATTAAATCTTACTTAAGAATTCCTAATAAAACCTAAATTTCTCTTTCGACTCATTTAAATTCCTATGCATTGATTTCAATTAAAAAAATACAATTCATAGCAGGACTTCTTATATGAAAATTCCGTATATCTATATGTCCTATAACATGAATACAATGATCATTTTAGTTTGAATTATGACTTCATCATGTTTCCCACAAGAATGATTTAGAACATTATGGTGTAAATTGCATAAGAACAATTGAAGTAAATAAGTGCAATGGAATTCATATTAAATAATAAAAATAAACTGATAAATGGCATAGAAGAAAATTAAATAAATGAAACAATTGCTATAATCTTCAAAAGTTTGTAAAACTCCAATCTTCCGAAATGATTCCTAAAGTTCTTCAATTGAAAGCAAACTTCAATAACTTTCTTTCTTCAAAGTAAAATTTAGAATAATAAGAAATGTAAAAGAATTTAAAGAGAAGATAAAATCCTAAGCTCCTAAAGGAATTCTAATGATTCAAAAGATCTAAAAACAAAGGATGCCCTCAAGGTTCACACAAGGGGTCTATTTATAGATCTAAAGAGGAGGAGGATAAGACTGATATGGTGAGGAATTGAGTCAGCAAATTAATCAAGATAAGATTTTGGAGAGATTTTCGCAATGGATATCTGAGGAACAATGTAGGCCGGCTCAAGGCGGCGGCTTTGATGTTTCTTTCTAGGCCGGTTTAATGTAGGTCGGCTCAAGGCCGGCGGCCTTCAATGCAATCCTTCACTTACTTTTTCAATTTTGTGAAAAACTCTTCCAATTAACTTGTAATTTACTTTTAGGTCCTCAAAACCTGAATTTTCGCAATAAACACCATTAAGTACCATTTCTTTATATTTTCTTATAATATTGAAATAAATCTAATATAAATCCAAAAGAAAATATAAGTATAATGTGATCTTATCAAGGATCACAATTTTTCTCCCTACACAATTGCACTTCCAAAATTGCATTCAAAATGCACTACTTTCCTCTTCCTCCATGGTGAAGTCCACAACATAAAAGCTTCAACAAGTAATCAAAACTCATTCCAACATGTAGCAAATTCAACTTCTACTTAAGACAATTCACGCCACTTCAAACAACTATAACAACAATTTCAATTTACTCCCAATTTCGGAATTGAAGATGTAAGAACATGAACCCTAAATTTTTCGAAATTCAAAATCAAATAGCCCTTCTCACAACCTCAAGCTCCGATACCAAAAAGATGATGTGCCTACAAGGGGATTAAGTACAATCAAATGGAACAAAAACCAATCCTAAATGCAATCAAACAATTCTAGTTCAACAAGCTAGGAATTTACGTGATTCCTAATGGGTGCAAAGAGATCCAAAGTCAATAAATAATGAACTAATCTACCACAATGAATCAAATCCCTCAATACACACTAATCAAACTTGAAATATCACATGAACTTCAAGAATATTTAGCAAAAACACAACTGTGATCCCCCTTTATAGAAAATGCAATTCACGTTAACAATGACAAGCAATTGTTGATGAATAACAATTGTGATAACTACTTCAAAAAAGCTCACTAATTCGAATCAAAACTAACTCAAATCTGACCAAGAAATGTTCCAATTCAACCCTAGATATTACACACTAGAGAAGAAAAGAAAACACAACAATTTGAAATTGATATGACTCACAATTTCAAGTGTTGCACTTGCCACAATCTCAACTCTTGGGATTGAAATTGATAAGAGGAAATTGAACTAGGAAACCTTAAGTTCTCTCACGTGAAAGTGAAGTGTTTGTTTTGAAAATTAGCCTCCTTAAAACCCTACTTAAGCAAGTATTTATATTTGCTCCCTTTAGGGTTAGAAAGTACACAAAATTACAACTATGCCACTTTTAGGGTGGTCGGTCATAAATGAAAATTACAACATAGAATGGTCCAATAACAATTACAAAGTATGAAAATAATATAAATTTTCAAGAGCCAATGCTTCAAAGTGAAATCAATCGCAGCGGGCCTTTGGATGCAAATCTGATGACGTCGCTTATCCATCAACTAATGTAAGTTATTTGCCATCCCATGGAGAAATATTATTATACCTGTAAGATTATTACTCAAACATTTATTAGATAAAAGAAATAGAGTGAAATATGAGCGATTTGGATCATCATCCAAATCGAGTTCTGAGAGCATCTATGGTGCCGGAAAATTTCCCATCATCATCATGAAACCAATTGAAGAACCACTTCAATAAATCCCTAAAAATGGCATGATGCCAAGTAACTTATGAACCCTAATTTTTATGAACAAGTAAGCTTTGATACCAAATGATGATATGCTTAATTGACAAAAGCATATACACATAACAAATGAATCAATTCCTATCAACACCAACTCCACAAGTGGCGTGAACCCTAAATCCCTTATGAATCCAATTTGTAAATCAAATAACCTTAATACCAAATGATGATGTGCTCAATAGGATCAAGCACACAATACAAGATCAAATGGAAATCCAATGATCAAGATTACTAAAATGGCATGAATCCCTTAGGTAAAGGCTTCCACGCAAAATTAGCAAATTCTACTAGAATTGAATAATTCACAATGACATTACAATTTAGGATCTAATTCCACTGAATTGCAAGCAATCCAAGGATAGAAAATGACCCTAAAATGATGTGATAATCAAGAACAAATTAAGACAATCCAAATCACAACTAGATATGACATACTAGCATGAAATGGAATCAACTAAAGAATTTGATATTAACTCACAAACCCTTAAGTTGCCACTCGCCACAATCCTTGAAGAATTGATAAGAGTCTTATGAAAATTTGGAGTATGAACCCTAATTCTCATGAAAAGAGGCAGCAATTTGTTTTATCTCTCACTCTCCTATAAACCTTACTTTAGCAAGTATTTATATTTGCTCCACTTAGGGTTAAAATGAAAAAATAATTACATCTATGCCACTTAAGTGGCCGGTCCTAAATCCATAAATACAACCAAATAAAATGTCCCAAAAGCTTACAAAATAAATGGTTCAAGGAAAATGTCAAATACAAAAAATAGTCTTCAATAAGCCAGTTCTTCAAGGTCATTGGATGTGAGTCCTGATGATGTTCCCAACTCACTCAATAGTGTAAGTGATTGGCACCCTATAGAACCGATAAGTGTACCTGTCAGAATGCACAACAATTATATGATACAAAAGTAGAAATTAAGTTAGCTTTCTCAGGATTTAGTTGTTCATGAAGGATTCTCATAACTAAGTTTTGTAAGCCCTTAGCTCAAGCTCTGGTGATTGGTCTTGTGGGAATCTGATTCCTATCATCACACCTTGTGATTGATGTGTTTGCTATCTAATTGTGATGGGAAATTTTCCGACACTGTTTATGCTTTCAGAACTGGATTTGGATGATGATCTAAATCGCTCATATTTTACTTCATTTCTTTTATCTAATAAGTATTTGAGAAATAATCTTACAAGTACAATAATAATTCTCCATGGGATGCTAACATATCCTACACTAGTTGATGGCCACGGGACATCATCAGATTTGCATTCAAAGGCCTGCTGTGATTGTTTCCATTTTGAAGCAATGGCTCATGAAGATTTATGATATTTTGTACTTTGTAATTATTCTATGGACTATTTTATGTTGTATTTTCTTTTGGAACACTTTCATTTTGATTGTAATTGTCATTTAGGACCGACCACCTTAAAAGAGGCATAGTTGTAATTTTGAGAATTTTCTAACCCTAAAGGGAGCAAGTATAAATACTTGCTTAAAGTAGGGTTTGAGGAGGTGATATTTTTCAGATTTGAGAAACACTTTGCGTGAGGATTAGGGTTCTCCTAATTGTCATTAGACTCTTATCAATTTCAATCCCAAGAGTTGAAATTGTGGCGAGTGCAGCAAAGGGAAATTGTGAGTTATATGAATTTCTTATTGTTGTGTTTTCTTTTCATCTCTAGTGAGTCATATCTAGGGTTAGATTGAAGTCTTCTTGGTCAGATTTTTTATTACATTTGTAACCAAACCATCATTGCATAATTGAATGGCTTTTAGCACTTGTTAATTCCATCAATTTGTAATTATTCTTGTGTCGTGGAGCTTCTTTGTTGTAAGGAGGATTACGGTTAGATTTATATATTGTTTATTGGATTTCTCTTGGAATTAAGTTGGTTAATTGATTCAAATTGTGGATTAACATCTTTGTGGATTTCATTTCCTTGATTTTATCATTTGATTCATCTTCCTCAATTAAGGTTTACGCCATTTTTGACCCCTTTGAACCAGTTATTGATTTGTGAATTGAAGTTGTTCCTTTGGTTCATTTGCATGTGCTTAGACCTTAGTTTTAGGCACATCACGTCTTGGGGAGAGAGGTTCAGTTGGTGGTGTTTTGTCTAGATTTTTCGATGTTCTATGTGTTGTTGGGTAACTAAAGATGTAATATTGAATTAGGAAACTTTTGGTTAAAATAGATTATGATTTGGGGATGGTTTCAAGCTTAACCGCTTAAAAGGCTCTTAGGGCAAGGTCAAAAGGACTTCCGATTTCGATTTGGTTTTATTATTAGGTTTGTTATTAATTTAAGTTTATTTTTGCTAATTTGTGTTCTAGGATATTAATCCTTACAATTAGGATTAGATAGGCTAGATTTAGAAAGGATTTGATTCAAGTCAACACTTTTTTTCTTGAATTGTCAAATTATCCGTCAAAAGTTGACTTTAGTCAATTTAGAGTAGACTTTAGGTAACCGTGTTTAAGTTTTTAAATCCAATATTCCAGAAATACTCGGGGTTGAGTACTGATCTTGAATGTGAATTTTGATCAAATTCAAGTTTGGTTTGCAAGACAATTTCTTAGGGTGAAAATTGAATCATCATATAAGGAGTTTAGTGATGTTAGGTGAAATTGTTGGTTTCTGATTGAAATTGTACTGAGTCAAATCCATCAGTTTTATAAAGAAGGTGATGCGAACCTCGCTAACCCGTGATGAAACCCTATAACTAGAATTGTTACTCCTCACAACCTATGGATCTACAAAGAATGAAGGAAGTTGCGACCCATTGTCTATAGATAAGACGAGAACCTTGGTATAAGTGCTAACGCCACAATCGATTATGGAATGATCTGATTGATAAGTTTGGGGTGAATACCACGAATTCAAAATCGGATAAGTTTGATAGTTTTATCAAGAACCAACAGAGAAATTCTCTCTAATTTGTGAATAAATTTTCTTTAATTCCTCATTGTGTTACAATGAGTCTATGATGACTATTTATAGTCCCACAAGAATAAGTAAACAAAATGACATAAAAAAACCTAATTCGAATAAAGGACAAACATTAGATGCCGGCGGCCTAAAATATTACAAAGCCGACACTAAAGTCGGCAACTTTGGATCTCCATTTAGCTAGTCTTCCTTAGATTTATGCCGGCCACTTAAGCCGATGGCTTACTTTTCCATGCTGACCATTTAGGCCAGCGGCTTACACTGCTAAGGTCAATGACCTTCATTGGTTTTGAAACTATCGGCTTTAAATCTCTTCCTTAACTTCTACGTCCATGCTCTGCACTTTAAGTAGGGCTGTGCTCCTTGGTCTAATCTACCTAGCTTGATCTCGATCATCCTTGGACTAATCCTCCTAGCGTGATCTTCATCATTCCCCTCCTCTTGAAAAGGATTTATCCTCAGATCGTCACCTACATCATAAGGACTTAAATCAGTAACATTAGCAATAGCATTAGCTTGCTACTTACCTAGCAATTCCAATTTGTAAGCATTGTCATTGACGCACTCGAGAACTTGGAATGGGCCCTCGCCTCTTGGAAAACATTTTGATCGCCTCTGTACTAGGAATTGCTTTTGGAGCATGTTCACCTAAACCCAATCCCCAGGTTCAAAGTGTATTTGACGATGCCCTTTGTTGGCTCGTTTTACATATTGTTCCTTTCGTCGCTCAATATTAAGCTTAGCCTTCTTATGAACCTAAGTAGATTTCTTTGTTCTTGAAAACAAAGCATTCTTAACCTTACTAGCTGATACGAACCATGCCCACGTGTGACAAAACCTTATACCAATACGTTTAGAATTGCAACCCAAGATGCCAAATAATCGAAGTAAAAACCGCGACCCGTTGCCTACAAATGAGGCAAGAACCTTGGTATATTCTGTTGATGCCACAATCGGGATGAAAGACCGATTGATAAGTCGGATTTGAACACCATAGAAGAGATCCGATAAGTTCAAGAGAAGTTCTTTGGAGAACCAAGAGAGGAATACTCTCAAATTATGTTTATCAATGTTGTATGTAAGTTCTATCTTCTGTTTTCCAACCCTAGCAGCTATTAATAGGGTTTACAACTTGTAAGGAAAAAGCCCAAAACGACATAACATAATAAAGTTGCGGAAAAATAACAAACAAGTAATGTACGTCGGGTATATATGCCGATAGCGTAGAAGGCGGCGTAGTAGCCGGCGTAGGATGTACGCCGGGTATATACGCCGGTGGCGTAGTGGACGGCGTAGTCCCTCTATCGCACTCTAATTTCAACGCCAGTTCATGGCTGGCAGCGTTTAAGCTAGCGTTGTCAAGACCGGTAGCTTTGACCTCCTATGCTTTGATCTCCTTGAATGACTTGTACAAATGCAAGTTCATTCTCATGGTTGCTCCAATCTTTCCCGGCTTATTGGATATCCTTTATCAGCCCGTTAAGTGCTTCCTTGAATCATTTTGCTTGAGTTTTTGTGATCGCTCCAAGTGGCACTTCAAGAGGATCCACATTTCACCTTTTAGCTTGACTCCCATCATGGCTTTCATCATTCTCCTCCTCTTGAAAAGGATTTGTCCTCAAATCATCGCCCACATCAAAAGGACTCAGATCAGTAATGTTAAAAGTAGCACTTACTTGATACTCACTTGGTAAATCTAACTTGTAGGCATTATCGTTGATGCGCTCAAGAATTTGAAATGGTCTATTGCCTCTAGGAAGTAATTTAGATCGACGCTGCACAGGAAACCGCTCTTTCTGCATGTGAACCCAAACCTAATCTCCAGGTTCAAAGACAGCTTGTCGACGACCCTTGTTGGCTTGTTTCACATACTATTTTGTCCTCCGCTCAATGTTGAGCCTTGCCTTCTCATGGAGCTGTTTAACAAATTCCGCTTTCTTCTAACCATCTAGATTAACATACTCAGAAATAGGAAGAGGTGATAAATCCAAAGGAGTTAGTGGATTAAAACCATATACAATTTGAAAAGGTGTAAACTTAGTAGCAGAATGCATTGTGCGATTATAAGAAAATTCAACATGAGGCAAACAATCCTCCCAACTTTTAATGTTCTTTTTAATGACAGCCCTCAACAAAGTAGATAAAGTTCGATTTACTACCTCAGTTTGACCATCAATCTATGGATGACAAGTAGTAAAGAACAATAACTTAGTTCCTAACTTAGCCCACAAGGTCTTCCAGAAGTAGCTCAAGAACTTAGCATCCCATGCGATACGATTGTTCTAGGCATACCATGCAATCTCACAACTTCCCTAAAGAACAAATTAGCAATATGGCGAGCATCGTCTGTTTTGTGGCAAGGAATGAAATGTGCCATCTTAGAAAACCTATCCACGACTACAAAAATAGAGTCTCTACCAAACCTAGACTTGGGTAATCCTAACACAAAATCCATGGAAATGTCTACCCAAGGGTCATGAGGAATTGGAAGTGGGGTATAAAGTCCATGAGGTTGGACCTTAGATTTTGCTTGCTTACAAGTGACACATCGCTCACAAATCCTCTCAATGTCTCGTTTCATGTAAGGCCAATAAAAGTGTTCCTGCAAAAACCCTAAGGTTTTAGCTACTCCAAAATGCCTCATTAATCCTCCCCCATGAGACTCCCTCACTAATAACTCTCTTAAAGAATAATTGGGAATGCAAAGTTTATTCTCCCTAAACAAGAATCCCTCATGCTTATAAAATTTACCATGACCACTCTTCTCACAGCGAACATACTCTTCACAAAATTCTCGGTCAGCAGCATACAATTCTTTAATATGCTCAAAACCAAGCAGTCTAGAACTAAGAGTAAAGATAAGAGCATACCTTCTAGAAAGTGCGTCAGCAACAACATTTTCTTTACCTTACTTATAGTGGATGAGATAGGGAAATGTTTCGATAAACTCCACCCAACGAGCATGCCTTTTGTTCAGCTTATATTGTCCCTTCAAATACTTCAAGGATTCATGATCAGTGTGGATCACAAACTCTTTTGGCCAAATATAGTATTGCCAAGTCTCCAAAGCTCTAACCAATGCATATAACTCCTTGTCTTAAGTAGGGTAGTTCAAGGTTACCCCACTTAGCTTCTCACTAAATAATGCAATTGGTCTCCTCTCTTGCATGAGAACTACTTCAATACCTATTCCTGAAGCATCACACTCAATCTCAAAAGTTTTAGAGAAATCAGGTAAAGCAAGTAGTGGCGCATGAGTCAACTTATTTTTAAGCGTCTGAAAGGCCTTCCTTGTTGCTCTCCCCAACTGAACCCCATATTCTTCTTGATTACTTTAGTAAGTGGTGCTACAATGGTGCTGAAATCCTTCACAAACCTCTTATAAAAGCTCGCTAGTCCATGGAAACTTCGAACATTACTTACATTAGTTGGACTATGCCATTCTTGGATCGCACGAATCTTCTCTTCATCAACCTGTATTCCCTGTGCACTAACAATAAAACCAAGAAACACAAGTTTGTCTATGTAGAAAGTGAACTTTTTGAGGTTAGCATATAATTGCTCCTTTTAAAGCACTTCCAAAACAACCCTCAACTGAGATATATGGTCTTCCAAACTCTTGCTGTAAATGAGGATATCATCAAAATAAACGACCACAAATTTGCCAATAAAAGTCCTCAAAACATGGTTCATAAGTCTCATGAAAGTACTAGGTACGTTAGTTAAATCGAAAGGCATTACTAACCATTCATATAAACCATATTTTGTCTTAAATGCGGTTTTCCATTCATCACCTTCTTTCATTCTAATTTGGTGATATCCACTTTTCAAATCAATTTTGGAAAAGACACTAGACCCATGTAACTCATCTAACAAGTCATCTAAGCGAGGAATGGGATGACGATACTTTACCGTGATGTTGTTGATGGCTCGGTAATCAACACACATTCTCCACGACCCATCCATCTTAGGCACCAAAATCATGACACTGCACATGGGCTCATGCTTTCTCTCACGTACCCCTTCTCCATCAAGTCATTAACCTACCTTTGGAGTTCCTTCGTCTCCTCTGGATTACTCCTATAAGCTGGCTTATTTGGAATAGATGCTTCGGGTACAAGGTCAATCTGGTGCTTAATACCACGAATAGGTGGTAACGCTTTTGGAATCTCCTCAGGGAAGACATCCTCAAAGTCCTACACAATAGACACAACCACACTAGGCAAAGAGTTAAGAAGTTTGTTAGTATTCAAACAAGTTTTTTCAAAAACCAGCAACAACATGGGTTACTTTATCACTAACGCTCTCCTCACTACACTCGCTTTTACCACACAACTCTCCTTTTGCAAGGCTGCACTCTCCTTTTCACTCACCACCAAAGTTGATCCCCCCTCAACTTGGCCTCTCACACTCTTTCCAGCCTTCCTCTCTTTTTCCTTTTGATATTGAGTTTTGTGTTCCTTTTCTTTTTTCTATGTCTTTTACTCTCTCAATCTCCCTCTGTTTTTCACACACCTTATATTTTGCAAAAGATTGTTGTAGCTGCAACTGATCCTCATATACCTGTTTAGGTGTTAAGGGTTTAAGATTATAGCTTTTGCCATGGTGAATAAGTGTATACTTGTTAGAAAAAGCCATCATGAACAACCTTCTTGTCAAACTGCCATGGCCTCCCCAACAACACATGACAAGCCTGCATCAGCACTACATCACATAACACCTCATCCTCATACCTACCGATACAAAAAGCAATTAAGGCTTGCTTACTCACCTTAGTCTTGCCACTATCATTCAGCTACTGCAATTTATATGGGTTAGGGTGGTCTTGAGCCCCAACCTCTCAACAACGAAAGTACTCACTACATTAGTGCAACTCCCCCCATCAATGATCAAACTACAAATATGGTCACTTAGATAACATCTAGTATGAAAAATATTCTCTCGTTGCACCTCCTCTTCTTCCTTCACCTGCACATTCAAAGCTTGCTTCACTACTGCTACTAACTTCCCTGCTGCAGGCTCCTCGTCATCACTAGCATCCTCCAATGGAGGCATATTATCATCTTCACTATCCCCCTTAGTCTCATACTCACCATCATCGCACAGAATCATAACACGTCTATTCAGACATTGACTAGCAATATAGCCTCTGCCTTAGCATTTAAAACATTTAATGTCACGATTTCTAGGAGTAGAAGAATCACGTTTACCTTGATTACCAGGAGTAGACCCCCCTTGCTTTTGCTCTCCTATTGGCTTGGTGGGTAAAGACTTTTCTTCCTTCCTCCAATGGTTAGTCTTCCAAGTAGATGAACCAACACTCTGTTGAAACCGTGCAATACTACTACCTTTCCTCCTATGTTGGTTCTCAACCTTTATAGCCATGTAGACCATATCTTCCAGTTCCACATAATGCTGCAATTCTACTACATTTTGAATCTCTCTATTTAACCCAGCAAGAAACCTAGCCATGGTAGCCTCTCTATCCTCCTCAACATTCGCTCTAATTATAGTAACCTCCATCTCCTTGAAATACTCATCCACACTTCGGCTTCCCTGCTTAAGAGTTTGCAATTTGTTGTTTAATTTGCGATAGTAGTAAGCAGGAACAAACCGCTTCTTCATCACCCTCTTCATCTCTTCCCAAGACTCAATGGGTGGTTCGCCATTCCTTCTCCTATTCAACATCAGTTGATCCCACTACACTATGGCATAATATGAAAACTCAATGGCAGCAAGCTTCACTTTCTTTCTCCCACTATAATTGTGACAATCAAACACTATCTCTACCTTCTTCTCCCATTCTAAGTATGCCTCGGGATCATTCTTCCCTTGGAAAGGAGGAATCTTCATCTTTATACTACTCAATTGATTATCCTCTCTATTCCTATCTCCTCTATCTTCCCAATCCCTAGTTCCTCTATTCTTACCACCATAACCTCTATAACTCCCGATAGAAGGTTCATCAAACTCATCATTAAATTTTCATCTCCACCCCTTTGCCCTCTCTTACAACAAATCTCCCTCTTACGCCCTTGAAAAACGTTTTTAGATTGCTCTAGTTTCTGCTCCACCGTTTCATGAATTTGTTCCATTCCCTCCTAAACATTCTCTTCATCTCACTCCTCAATGCCTCAATCACGAACCTAGCATCAAACCTCCCCCTCTCACCTTCAGGAGAATTTTTCCTCGACATAGTTCCTGCAATAAAAGGTTAGTACTAACACAAATATATAGAATTAAACCTCACAATTCGCTCCCTCACGTGTTTCACTCAAGAAGGATATCCCATAATCACTTGTGTATTCTCACAAGCAAATATGATATCAACTCACCAATCCCTCTCCTCAATTCTCTTGGAACTAATCCAAACTACACCAAATTCTTTCGTAGAATTCAAGAATAAACTCTCTGGGCTTGAATTTTCCTTTTTCTTTCTTTTTTTTTTGTTTTTGTTTTCATTCTTTTTTTTTTTTTTTGTAACAAGATTGATAGAATGAAACTACACTACTCATGAGACAATTAACACTATGGACTTGAGTATGAAGCGATGGTAATACGAAACTTGATGTGAACGATTGATATGAATGATTGGAGTTTAGGGTTTTGATGTTACCTTTTCTCAAACCAAACTGATGTTTAACAAACCTAAGCTCTGATACCAAACTGATACTAACCACGCCCACGTGTGACAAAACCCTATACCAATACGTTTGGAATTGTAACCAAGATGCTAAATAATCGAAGTGGAAACCACGACCCATTGCCTATAGATGAGGCAAGAACCTTGGTATATTCTATTAACGCCATAATCGGGATGAAAGACCGATTGATAAGTCGAATTTGAACGCCACGGAAGAGATCCGATAAGTTCAAGAGAAGTTCTTTGAGAACCAAGAGAGGAATACTCTCAAATTATGTTTATCAATGTTGTATGTAAGTTCTATCTTCTGTTTTCCAACCCTAGCAGCTATTAATAGGGTTTACAACTCGTAAGAAAAAGCCCAAAATGACATAACATAATAAAGTTGTGGAAAAATAACAAATAGGCAATGTACGCCGAGTATATACGTCGGCAGCGTAGAACGCGGCATAGTAGCCGGCATAGGATGTACGCCGGGTATATACGCCGGCGGCGTAGTGGACGGCATAGTCCCTCTGTCGCGCTCTAATTGCAACGCTGGTTCAAGGTCGGCAGCGTTTAAGCCAGCGTTGTCAAGGCTGGTAGCTTTGACCTCCTATGCTTTGATCTCCTTGAATGACTTGTACAAATGCAAGTTCATTCTCATGGTTGCTCCAATCTTTCCAGCTTCTTGGATATCCTTTATCAGCCCGTTAAGTGCTTCCTTGAATCGTTTTGCTCGAGTTCTTGTGATCGGTCCAAGTGGCACTTCAAGAGGATCCACATTCCACCTTTTAGCTTGACTCCCATCATGGCTTTCATTACTAGCCTTCACACAAAAATTTTCTTTCCTCTGTTTTTCTCTCATCACTCAATTTTTTTCCTCTCTTTGTTTTTTCCTTTAACTCAGACACTCTCTTTTTCTTCTGTAACAGCAGTCGGTTTATTTTTTCCACTCACTCTCTTTTATTCTCTCTCTCTCTCTATAATCTCGCCTAAACTTCATAAACTTTACTAGGTATCAAAGGACAAAGAGTAATATGTTTCTGCTTATGTACAAAAGAGTACTTGTTGGTGAATCCGTCATGCTTCACCTGCCTATTAAATTGCTATGGCCTCCCTAATAACAAATGTATAGCTTGCATTGGAACTACATCACATAGAATTTCATGCCCATACTTTCCATTGCTAAAAGAAACCAACACCTGTTTTGTGACTCTCAATTTACCACTATCATTCAACCATTGCAATTTATAAGGGTGAGGATGCTTACTTATGGGAAGCCCTAATTTTTCCACCATGGTCGTGCTAGCAGCATTTGTACAACTCCCACCATCAATAATCAGACCCTTGTTTTGAACTAGGCATCTAGTATGAAAGATATTCTCCCGTTGCACATTTGCCTCTCCTTTTATTTGCATGCACAAATCCCTCCCGGCCACTAACATCTCCCCCTGAACAGCATACTCCTCCCTATCATCATCCTCCAATGGTGGCATAGAATCATGATCTGAATCACTATCAATTTTAATCTCTCCATTATCCCTCATCACCATAACTCTTTTATTTAGACATTGATTAGTTGTGTGTCATCTACCCTAACTAATGTGCCTAAAATCTAAAGAACAATGTACACATTCCAATTGTTGAATCAACTATATAACTTCACAAATATGGTGCAACAATTGATGAACAATTCTCCAAAATAACTTGTACTAAATTAGATAAAGATCAATCCAATAACAACACAATTGATTCCAAGTTACAATTAACAAATCGCATGACCCACAAATTGAATAAGGAACCCTAAATTGCGTGTAACAAGAACAACATAAATTAACTAATTCCTTACCAGATATGATGCACTAGTTTGGAATTAGGATCAACTTGTAATTTGTTAATATTACTCACAACAAATCTAAGTCCACTCGCCATAATTGCACACTTGAAATTGATAAGAACAAAATGCTTATAAGAGGGTGTCTCTCATGACACAAAAGTGTATATCTTAAATTATCAAAAGCTCACTCAAAAACCCTAATTAGTAAGTATTTATACTTGCTCCCTTTAGGGTTAAAATGACTAGAAAATTACAACTATGCCATTATAGGGTGGCTAGTCCTAAAACACAAATTATAACCAAATAAAATGTCCCATAAAATGTACAAAATAAATAGTTCAAAAATAAATTACAAACATAAAAATAATCTTTAACAAGCTAGCTCTGCAATAGAATTCATTGGTTCCACTCATCTTCGGTTTTTTAAGTCGGTCCATAGATAACCCACAAGCTGAGTCTTAGTGAGTTTCTCCATCGCCCTGTGAAACCAAATAAGTGTGCCTGTTGGAAAACACAATACAAGAATAATAAAAAAGAGGTTAATTTATAAATAATTCTGGGGTTGATTTGCTCAAAATCGGCCCTCATCACCAAGATCTGAAATCCTTTGGCTCTTGCCCTAATGATAGGTCTTGACGGATTTTGATTCCTATCACTGACATTTAAAGCATTTAATATCACGCTTTCTAGAAGTAGAAGGATCGGATTTATCTCTGTTCCCATGAGATGCCAATTCTAATTTTTGTTCTAGCATTGGTTTGGAGTGGGGCCATTTCTCCTCTTTCTCCCCTATTTTTACTCTACAATTAGAAGAACTCGGTGTGGCATGTGTGGTGCTACTACCCTTCTACTTGAGTTGCTTCTCAACCTTAATAGCCATATGACCATGTCCTCTAGTTCCACATAATGTTGTAACTCCACCACATTCTGAATCTTCCTATTCAAGCCCGCTAAGAACCTAGCTATAGTCGCCTCTCGGTCCTCCTCAATATTAGCCTAAATCATGATAACCTCCATCTCCTTATGATATTCCTCTATGTTATAATTCCCTTGCTTAAGGGTTTGTAATTTGTTATACAATTCCCTATAGTAGTATGTAGGCACAAACCGTTTCCTCATGATTCTCTTCATCTCCTCCCATATCTCTACTGGTGGTTCCCTATTCCTTCTCCTATTTAATAAAAGTTGATCCCACTAAACAATTGTATAATCAGAAAATTCAATGGCAGCAAGTTTTACCCTTTTGGCTTCAGAATAATTATGACACTCAAAAATCAATTCCACCTTCTTCTCCCACTCTAGATACACCTCAGGGTCATTCTTCCCTTAAAAGTAAGGTATTTTCATCTTGATGTTCCCTAGGTTGTTATCTTCCTAATTCCTAGCTCCTCTAGTTCTTCCCGCATTCTTCCTATAACCCATAAATGAATCCTAATCAGATTCAGCTACAGATCCTTCCTTACCCCATTCATCCCCCTCCTTGTGCATTACCCTTCTCGGCATTTTATCCCTCCTATGCCTAATAGAAGCAATCCGTGATTGCTCAAAGTTCAGCTTCATCTACTCATGAAATTGATCTATTTCCACTCTAAACATTTTCCTCATCTCAGTAGTTAGAGTTTCCATGATCAATTTTGTATCAATTTCCCCCATCACACTTTCAAGAGAATTTCTGCTTGACATAGTGCTGCACAAGAAAAAGTTAGGAGTAATAAAATAAAACTCTCACAATTTCACTCGCTCACCTGTTTCACTCAAATTGCTCTACTATTCTCACTAATCCTTACCCACTAAAAAATTTCTCTTTTTGGTTTTTTTGGAACTAACAATTCAACTAGAGTTGTTCTTGTAGAAATCCACCCAATTTTCTAAACAATAGTCTCGTAACACGAATTGACAAGATTCACAAAAAGCTAAGAATTGCAATAAGGATCACCATAAATTCTAAATCAATAATTTTCGTGAGATTTTTTTTATACGATTTTTTTTTTATTCTTGAGAAGGGAAGAGTGTATGATTTCTTTCAAACATTAACAACAATTGTATCAAAATCTACTCGCAAATCAAAATTCAAAGAACAATTTTTTTTCAAACCTTAGATTTAAGAACAAGTAATTGAAATAACAAAATAGGCAGTCCTGACAAACCTGATTGTACACTAATACCAAACTGATGCGAACCCCGCCAACACATGATGAAACACGACAACTAGATTTGTTACTCCTCACAACCTATGGATCTATCAAGAACGAAGGAAACTGCAACCCGTTGTCTATAGATAAGTCATTTCATGTAATATACTATGCGAGCAAAACCTTAAATGAGGCCCAAAGGAATTATGCCACAACTGAAAAAGAACTTTTAGCAATCATATTTGCATGCGATAAATTCCGGCCTTATCTAATACGTTCTAAAATCATAGTATATATTGACCATGCTGCCCTTAAGTATTTATTTGCTAAAGCTGATGCTAAAACTAGGTTAATTCGATGGATTCTACTACTGCAAGAATTTAACCTGGAAATTAAAGATAAGAAGGGAACTGAAAATGTGGTGGCTGATCATTTATCCCGTCTGGAATCTAATTGTTTTGATAAATTCTTCTGTAAGATCATAGAACACTCCTCTGTAAGCATTACATATTCATTCCCATCTATCTTTCTCTTCTTGGTGAGCAAATCCTTCATGAATCTAGCATATGAAGGCATTTGCTGAAGTGCCTCTGCAAAAGGAATGTTAATTTGCAATTTTTTAAAGACTTCTAAAAATTTAGCAAATTGTGAATCCAATTGTTGTTGCTTCAGCCTTCCTGGGAAAGGAATAGGAGGAACATAAGCTTTCACTTTTAGTGAATTTTGCTTTGGTTCCTCTTCCTTTTGTTTCCCTTTATCTTTCTCTAGGTTAACCTCTTCTTCATTAAGTTTCTTATCAACTAATTCCTTACCACTCCTTAGCATAATAGCATTTACACCCTTAAGATTTTGCTCAGTATTGCTAGGTAAAGACCCAGATGGTCTATTACTCAACTGTTGAGACATTTGACTAAGCTGATTTTTGAGATTCCTAATGGTGGCTTGTTGATTTTGCAACATTGTGTCAATCTTTTGCATATAACTTATCATGAGTTCTTCCATTTTAGACTGACCTTGCTGAGAAGAGGTATTATGATTAAGATATTGTTGATGGGGAATATTATGATTAGGACCTTGCTTTTGAAATCCAGGAGGTTTAAGTGCGTTGTTATCATTTCTCCATGAGAAATTTGGATGGTTATGCCACCCTGGATTGTAGGTGTTTGAATAAGGTCCTTGATTACCTCTTTGGAAATTGTTGACAAAATTTACTTGCTCTCCATGGGATGAGGAGGAAAATGTTTCCAGATGGGCACTCAAGAGTTGAGTGTGGTCTTGAGCATAACTCACAACAAGAAATTTGATTAACATTAAAGAAGGTGTAGAGGTGAGTTTACTTACCTGGGCAGTAAGAGCAGAAATCTGAGCTGTTAAGGTGTCCATGTCATTGACAAATGCCACTCTAGACTTACCTCTTTCATGTTGCCAATTATGTGCACTAGAGGCCATTTCATCTATCAAAGCACTAGCCTCATCATATGTCTTACTCATTAGTGCACCACCAGAAGCAGCATCTACCAAAGATCTCAATGTGTCATCTAAACTGAGATAGAATATCTCAATAAGGAGATTATCTGGTAATCCATGATGGGGGCATTTTCTAATTGCCTCCTTGAATCTTTCCCATGCTTCATAAAGTGATTCACCACTAAACTTAGTGAAGTTTGTGATGTCATTTCTTAACCTAGCAGTTCTAGCTGGTAGAAAAAATCTCCTTAAAAATTTAGATGAGAGATCAACCCATGTGGTTACAGAGTCTTGTGGCAGTGAATTGTACCAAGCCCTAGCTTTTTCTTTAAGTGAAAACGGAAAAAGTTGTAGCCTAATTACATCATCAGATACATTATTCATTTTCACTGTATCACAATATTGAAGAAATACTACAATATGCTCATCGGGACTCTCATTTGGATAACCTCCAAATTGATTTGATTGAATCATTTGAACGAATGCTGGTTTTAACTCAAAATTGTTAGCTTAAATTGTCGGTCTTCTGATTGCAGGACCTGAAACAATAGGTACCGTGTATTCCCGAAGTGCTCTACCAACACCCTGAATCCGATTGTTGTTCTCATCCGCCATGTTCTCTTCTTTCGTTCTTCTCTGCTCTCTTCTAAGTTATCGCAAGGTGCATTCTATCTCAAGATTAATTGGTAGAAGTTCAGCACTTCTACTCTTGCACATAAAAAGAAATTCAAAGAGAACAGGAAATGATCACACAATGATAAGAAAAATTAAATAACAAAATAATTGCGCCTAAATTAACAATAGAATCTGAAGATGGTCTAATATTAATCAATCCTCGGCAACGGTGCCAAAAACTTGATCCACGCAAAAAGAGATACAAAATGAGCGTGAATAAATACCGGCAAGTGTACCGGATCGGATCAAGTAATATAGTGAGAGAAGTGTGTCGAACCACGAAGATTGATTAAGTAATAGACCTATATCAATTTCTACTATTATTTTGGCAATGATATTTGATGAGATCAAATGTGAATGAATTATACTAAATGCGCAAAAAGAGAATTGTGTTTGAAAAATGATGAATTGATGGTGGGAAATAGAATCCACCCTAATTCTACTAATCATATTGCCTTCATGTTATAATAACTCATAACTATATGGATTTTCACAAGAAATTGACAAATCCTTAATCCCTTTTCAAGTTTTAAAGTAACATTACCCCAATTTAATTTAATAGCTCCCGTTAATTAAAATCAATGGAGGATTCTAATTCACAATCATAAATTTCCCAATTATATGATTGCCTAATATCTTTAAAATAATTTCTCCTAATCCCTTAGTGAAAAATTTAATAAAAATATTGCATGAAACACTTAGGTCAATTTCTAATAAAATTCAATAACACTGCTTCCGCATGAATTATTAAATCTTACTTAGGAATTCCTAATAAAATCTAACTTTCCCTTTCGAGTCATTTACATTCCTATGCCTTGATTTCAATTACAAAATACAATTCATAGTAAGACTTATATGAAAATTCCGTATATCTATATGTCTTATAGCATGAATACAATGATCATTTTAGTTTGAATTATGGCTTCATCATGTTTCCCACAAGGATGATTTAGAACATTATGGTATGGATTGCATAAAAACAATTGAAGTAAATAAATGCAATGGAATTCATATTGAATAATAAAATAAACTGATAATTGGTATAGAAAAAAATTAAATAAATGAAACAATTGCTATAATCTTCAAGAGTCTGTAAAACTTCAATCTTCCGAATTGATTCCTAAACTTCTTTAATTGAAAGCAAACTTCAATAACATTCTTTCTTGAAACTAAAATTTAGAATAACATGAAATGTAAGAGAATCTAGAAGGAGGATAAAACCTAAAGTCCCTAAGGGAATTCTAATGATTGTAAAGATAAAAAAAAACAAAGGATGCTCAAAACAAGGATGCTAAAACAAAGGATGATCTCAAGGTTCACATAAGGGGTCTATTTATAGATCCAAAGAGGAGGAGGATAAGGCTGATCTGATGAGGAATTGAGTCAGCAAATTAATTAAGATACGATTTTGGAGAGATTTTCACAATGGATATCCGAGGAACAATGTAGGTTGGCTTAAGGCCGGCTCAAGGCCGGCAGCTTTGATGTGTTTTGAGGCCGGTTTAATGTAGGCCGGCCTAAGGCCGACGGCCTTCAATGCAATCCTCCACTTGCTTCTTCAATTTTGTGAAAAACTCCTCCAATTATCTTGTAATTTACTTTTAGGTCCTCAAAACCTGAATTTTCACAATAAACACCATTAAATATCATTTCTTTATATTTTCTTATAGTATTGAAATAAATTTAATATAAATCAAAAAGAAAATATAAGTGTAATGTGATCTTGTCAACATCCCCACACTTGAACTTTTGCTTGTCCTCAAGCAAAATAATTGAACTAGACAAGAGAAATCCGTCATTGAACTTTTGGTGCCCATTGTTCTGACCATACTGAAACTTGTTACTAGTATATCTAGTTGAAATTTAGTAGTTAATCTAAATAAAACAGATTTTTAATCCCAGTGTTTAACAATCAAAAGAAAAATACTTAGTCCATAAGGAAAAACATTCATTTAAACTTCATTGGTTATTAGCTAGAATAATCTCCCTCAATTTTACTTCTCTAAACAAGATAACAAAAAGTGAAAGCATATGGTATCCATTTTTTCCTAGAATTTCTCCCTTTTTAAATTAGTCTTTATTTCACTTATTGTCTTATATTCACATTTTTTTTATTTGCCTTAATTGACAATGGAGTGAGACTTCACTCTTCTAAGGGACCAAAGCTTGCCTATGTCAGCCTGACTTTCATTAAGGTACTAAATTTTTGCCTTTCCGCCCTTCTTGTTATTGTGAGTTCATTGAGTCGGCACATCCTGGGCTCATCGCCTAAGTGACCCCTACGAACTCTTCCTCACACTAACATTTAAGATTAGATACTCTTAACTCACTTTCCTGAGTCATTGGAGTAAAGGCTCTTTTTTTTTTTTGCATAAATGAATATTAGTTAAGATTATTTCTATAAGGGATCACTAAATAAAATATTTCCTTTACCTCTTTCACTAGGTGTTAAGGTATTCTCAAAGAAATTTCAAGAGAAATTTATCCCAACCAATTTTTCCTTGAAGTAAACTTGCTTGTTTTTTCATCTTAAGGACTCAATCTCAAGTTCAAAGGCTAAACATAAGGTAAACCCATTTTCTAGAGATTTTACTATTAAATTTTAACTATGTAAACTAGTCACAATAGTTGGCGAGTGGACAAATTCATCTTTCCAGTTGACTTTATAGTCCTGGAAATGGAAGAAGATAGAGAGGTACCCATGATCTTAGAAAGACCATTCCTGGCAACAGGTAAAGCCTTAATTGATGTGGAACAAGGTAAGCTTACTTTGAGAGTTATGGATGAACAAGTCACGTTTAATGTGTATGAGGCTGTAAAGAGATTTGATGACTATAAATCCTGTTACACTATTGATATTGTTGATAAGCTTTCCTGTGAGTTCATGGAAGAGAATGCAGGTGTGGACACGATGGAGTCAGTTCTTAGGGATTTAGATGATTGGAGTGATGATGAGGATGAACCCCAAGAAGAATGTGCTGAACAAGTTTATGAATTCAAGACTCGACATTATGAGGAGCTGGGGACCACTAAGAAGAAACCAATGCCGTCATTGACACAACCCCTAGTGCTTGAACTTAAACCTTTGCCTGGTCATTTAAAGTATGCTTATCTTGGAACGAATGATACTTTGCCAGTAATTGTTTCTTCTTCTTTGACAAATGATCAGGAGCACCAGCTCTTAAGCGTTCTGAGAGAACATAAAGAAGCCATCGGGTGGACTATTGCGGACAACAAGGGAATTAGCCCTTTGATTTGCACTCACAAAATATTGATGGAGGCCGAGTGCAAACCCACAGCTCAACCACAGAGACGACTCAACCCTACTCTTAAGGAGGTAGTCAAGAAGGAAGTGCTTAAGCTGCTAGATGTAGGTATTATTTATCCTATCTCTGATAGTAAATGGGTTAGTCCAGTTCAAGTAGTGCCAAAGAAAGGTGGCATGACTGTGGTAAAGAATGATGCCAACGAATTGATCTCAACCCGTATTGTAACAGGGTCGCGAGTTTGCATAGATTATAGAAAATTGAATGATGCCACCCGTAAGGACCACTTTCCCTTACCTTTCATTGATCAAATGTTAGAAAAACTCGCAGGGCATGATTATTACTGTTTCCTTGATGGTTATTCTTGGTATAATCAAATTCATATAGCGTCTAAGGATCAGGAGACAACCACATTTACTTGTCCCTATGGCACTTTTGCATTTAGGAGAATGCCCTTTGGTCTTTGTAATGCACCTACTACTTTTCAGAGGTGTATGATGTCTATATTTTCTGACATGTTAGAGAATTTTATTGAAATATTTATGGATGACTTCTCTGTTTTTGGGAAGTCATTTGAATCATGTCTGACAAATTTAGGTTGTGTGCTCAAAAGATGTAAGGAAACTAACCTACTTCTGAATTGCGAGAAATGCCATTTGATGGTAAGAGAGGGAATAGTGTTAGGTCACAAGGTGTCAGAAAAAGGGATTGAAGTTGACAAGGCAAAAGTGGAAGTAATAGAGAAGTTGCCACCACCCACTTCAGTAAAAGGAGTCAGGAGCTTCTTAGGACATGTTGGCTTCTATAGGAGATTTATAAGGGACTTCTCTAAAATCTCTAGACCTCTGTGTAATTTAAACCGGCCTAGAAAGAAACATCAAAGCCACCAACCTTGAGTCGGCCTACATTGTTCCTCGGATATCCATTGCGAAAATCTCTCCAAAATCTTATCTTGATTAATTTGCTAACTCAATTCCTCATCGGATCAGCCTTATCCTCCTCCTCTTTAGATCTATAAATAGACCTCTTGTGTGAACCTTAAGGGCATCCTTTGTTTTTAGATCTTTTGAATCATTAGAATTCCTTTGGGAGCTTAAGATTTTATCTTCTCTTTAAATTCTTTTACATTTCATGTTATTCTAAATTTTAGTTTGAAGAAAGAAAGTTATTAAAGTTTGCTTTCAATTGAAGAACTTTAGGAATCATTTCGGAAGATTGGAGTTTTACAAACTTTTGAAGATTATAGCAATTGTTTCATTTATTTAATTTTCTTCTATGCCATTTATCAGTTTATTTTTATTATTTAATATGAATTCCATTGCACTTATTTACTTCAATTGTTCTCATGCAATCTATACCATAATGTTCTAAATCATTCTTGTGGGAAACATGATGAAGTCATAATTCAAACTAAAATGATCATTGTATTCATGTTATAGGACATATAGATATATGGATTTTCATATAAGAAGTCCTGCTATGAATTGTATTTTTTTAATTGAAATAATGCATAGGAATTTAAATGACTCGAAAGAGGGAAATTTAGGTTTTTATCAGGAATTCTAAAGTAAGATTTAATAATTCATGCGGAAGTAGCGTTATTGAATTTTATTAGAAATTGACCTAAAGTGTTTCATGCAATATTTTTATTAAATTTTTTACTAAGGGATTAGGAGAAATTATTTTAAAGATATTAGGCAATCATATAATTGGGAAATTTATGATTGTGAATTAGAATCCTCCATTGATTTTAATTAGCGGGAGCTATTAAATCAAATTGGGGTAATGTTACTTTAAAACTTGAAAAGGGATTAAGGTTTTGTCAATTTCTTGTGAAAATCCATTTTAGCTATGAGTTATTATAACATGAAGGCAATATGATTAGTAGAATTAGGGTGGATTCTAATTTCCCCCATCAATTCATCCTTTTTCAAACATAATTCCCTTTTTGCGTATTTAGTATAATTCATTCAATTCTCATCAAATATCATTGCCTAAATAATAGTAGAAATTGATATAGGTCTATTACTTAATCAATCTTCATGGTTCGACACTCTTCTCTCACTATATTACTTGATCTGACCCGATACACTAGCCGGTATTTATTCACGCTCATTTTATATCTCTTTTTGCGTGGATCAATCCTTACATTGTTTGTTTCGAAAAATTAGAGGAGTAATTGAGCATTTCTAGATTTGAGTAATGTGGAAAAATTGGAAATTATTTGATTTTCAAAACAAACATTAAGATTGAAGAAGTTAATGTATGGTTATTTGAATTTGAAAATTATTCTTACCAATTGTGGAAGGGTTACAATTGTGAAGTGGAATTGTGTAGTGTGTGCATTTTCAGAATTGGAGGAATCACAATTTCATTTTCAGATTTGAAATCAGAATTGAAATGCACATTAAGAAGTTAATTTGACATTTCAAAACACACATTAAGTCATAGTTAATTGTACGTCATTTGAATTTGAAATAGCTTCTTACCATTTGTGGAATCTCGCACTTATTGAGCTCATTTTGAATTTGAATTTGAGCTACCTTTGTTGTTGAAGTTGCGATTTGCAATTTGAATAGAAGTGGAGAAGTTGAAGTGTAGAAGAGTGTGTATGTGTGTGCTGCAATGTGTGTAAAAGGAGTGTGTATGAGGTGTTGTGTTTTGTAAAAATTAGTGATAAGTATGTGCATTTGGCGTGGGTTTTGGTGTGTGTAATATGGTGAATTGTTGTGGTGGCGTGAATTGGTGGAACCGTGAGTAAAAGTAGTAAAGTGGTGGTGGATTTGATTATTTTATATTTGTTGAGGTGCCGCACATTGTGGTTATTTGTAGTGTTGAATCAAAGCAGAAAAGGAAGGTTTAAGTAGTAGAATTTGACTTCAAACAAGTCATTAAAGTGTGAAAGTAATTGACTAGTTACTTAAGCACTTGTAATTGAATTTATTTTAACTACTTTAAAGTAGTTGTGTGTGTACTTCATTTATTGAACTTAACTTAAAGTACTAAATTATTTTCATGTGCTTATAATTCTTTGAAACTTGAGCTATTGCAATTATTGTGGTTGTGATAGGAATCAAAATCCGACAAGACCTATCATTAGGGCAAGAACCAAAAGATTTCGAATCTTGGCGATGAGGGCCCATTTTGAGCAAATCGACCCTGAAATTATTCATTTACTAACCTCTTTTATCTTATTCATATATTATATATTCCAACAGGCACACTTATCATATTTTATAGGGCGATGGACAAACTCACTCAAACTCAACTTGTGGGTTACCTTGAACGACTTGAACCGGTGATGAGTTGGGCCAACAAACCTATGGAAGAGCTCGCATGATGAAGACTATTTTCTTTTATTTTGTAATTTTTATTTGGACCATTTTATGTTGTATTTTTCTTTTGGGGCACTTTCCATTTTGATTGTAATTTTCATTTAGGACCAGCCACCCTAAAAGTGACATAATTGTAATTTTATGCATTTTTCTAACCTAAGGGAGCAAGTATAAATACTTGCTTAAAGTAGGGTTTGAGAAGGCCATTTTTTCATATTTAAACATACACTTTTTTCTTGAGGATTAAGGCTCTTCCTAATTGTCATTAGACTCTTATCAATTTCAATCATAAGAGTTGAAATTGTGGCGAGTGCAACACTTGAAATTGTGAGTAATATCAATTTCATTTTGTTGTGATTTCTTTTCTTCTCTAGTGTGTAATATCTAGGGTTGAATTGGAAGTTTCTTTTTCAGATTTGATTGCATTTGTAATCAAATTATTATTACTTAATTGATTGGATTTTAACATCTGTTATCACCATCAAATTTTACTCCATCTTGTGGCATGAATTAGCTCTTGTTAGAAAGGTTGATTTCGGATTTGTTCTTGTTGATCTTGTGAATTATTCACGTGTTTGTCAAGTATATTTAATAATCTTCATTGGGGGAAAACATCATTGTGATATTCATTTCATGAATTATAGCAATCGGTTCACCAAATTCATTTAAGGTTCACGCAATTTTGGTGCCCTTTGAATGGTTTGAACTTGTGTATTGAAATTTTTCCTTTAGTTCATTTGCATTGTGCTTAGACCTTGGTTTTAGGCACATCATCTTTTGGTATCAGAGCTTGAGGTTTAAGAGGAGGGATTTGCAAAATTTAATTTCGGAATTTAGGGTTATTAAGTTTACTTTTTGATTTCGAAATTGAAAGTGGAAAATTGAATTGTTTATGTGATTGCTTGAAGTGGCGTTGTTTGTCTTGTTTGGGAAGTTGAAGTTGCTCTTGTTGAGTGATTTTTGAATATTTTTTGAAGCCACTTTGTTGTGGAATTCACATGAAGGAAAAGGGGAAAGATTAGTGCACTTGTGATTACAATTTCGGAAGTACAATTGTGTAGGAAGAGAATTGTGATTCTTACATTGTTTGATTCGTAATTGGAGAGAGCATTTGCAATTTCCAGATTTGAGTAGTGTGGAAGAATGGAAGTTTTTTTATTCAAACAAGCATTAAGAGTGAAGGAGTTAATGTGTGTTTGTTTGTAATTTGAAAGTTACTTCTTACCAATTGTGGAAGGGTTGTAATTAGCGAAGTAGTTTGATTTTCAAAATTTGAATTGTTGCTATTTTGGTGTATAAGTTTTGGTTTGCTTTAGTGTTTGTAGTGGTGAAACTTGTATGTTTAAGGAGTGTGAGTCGTGGAGTTTGTGTAAAGTTGTGATTGCAAAAAAAAAAAAAAAAAATTTGGAGGTTGTTGCTCATGGTTGTATGTGTATGATTGTGGTGTAAAAAGGAGTATTGAATTGTTGGCGTTGTGTTTGTATGTTGAGTGAGGGAATTGCCATTTGTGAATTTGTGGAAGTTTGTGTGGAGTAAGGTGCTGCACATTAAAGCTAAGTGTGAGAGTGTAGTGCATGGATAACAAACTGTAAAAGGGAAGAGTGGTGTTGCATTGTGAAGTAGAATTTGTTAGAGTATGCATTTTTGGAAATTGGAGGAATCATTTTTTTTTTTTTAATTTTTTTTTTCTATTTGAAATAGAATTAAAAGTTTTTTAACATAAAGAGGTAATTTAATCTCAAATAAAATTATGATGTGAAAATCCACTTGGAAGCACAATCAAAAGGACTATGAAAACAATCTCAAATTCATACAAAACGGTCAAGGAAGCAATTCTGTGACCCCTTTGAAATTTAATGAAAATGTTGTTAAAATGTTTTAAATTGTATCCCTATTGGTAACATTAAACCAAAACCAACATAAGGATTGAATAGCATGGGGAAAAATCAGTTCAAAGAAAGCATAAACCAATGAAATCCCCCTTTCCCTTTCAATCAAAAGTTACGCCAACATTAACAATGAAGTATGTAATTCAAGTGTAAAGGGGAAACAATTAATTTACAAGATTGATGTTCCGGAAATAAAAACCACAAATAGCCCAAAGGAAAGGTCCAAACCTACCTTAGATATGACTCACAAGGAAAGAATGAACATACAAAAAAAATGAATTGATATGATTTCACAATTCGCCTTTGTCCCCACTCGCCAAAAATTCCCAAATTTCTTGGGTTGAATGTAGAGTTTAAAAACAAAGGAAGAACACTAATTCAACTTTAAAATGGTCTCTCAAACTGGAAAAATTGGCCCCTAAACCCCTCTCTTAAGCAAGTTTTATATTGCTACCCCTAGGGTTTAAAAAGGGGTAAAAATTTACAATTTTCCCCATTTTAAGGGGCTAGCCTAAATAAAAATTACAGGAATTAAAAGTGCCCCAAAACCAAAAACAACAAAATAGTTCATAAAGAAGAAATATTAAAAAAAAAATGGTTTCAAGGCGGTCTTCTTGGGATCCAGGGCCCCGGGTCATCCCCCGGGTTAGGTCGTTTCCATGGTTTAACAAGTAAGTCTGAGGGAGTTTGTCCTTTTGCCCAAATAAAATTGTTAAGTGTGCTGTTGGAAAACACATACAAGAATAATGAAAAGAGGTTAAATAATAAATAATTTCGGGGTCATTTGCTCAAAATGGGCCCTCATCGCCAAAATTCAAAAATTTCCCTTTAGTTTTCCCCAAATGATAGGTCGGGTCGGATTTTACCCTTCATCAACGGGGCCTCAAAAGATTTGTCCTCAATTTGGCAGGTAAAATGCATTAGGGGACTTTGTTTTCCTAGCAACCCATTGAAGAAGAATTTTTCCCAAAAATCCCATTATTGAAAATAAGGTGGTGATTTTTTTCTCCTCATTCTAGGATGAAATACATCTAAACACAAATAATGTCCATTACCCAAAAAATTCGCCCTGTTCAACCTGTTCCACTAAAATTTTTCCTCCTTTTCAAATCATCTATATTTTGCTGTTTTTTTTTCTTTTTGGTCTTCTATTTTTGGGCCCAAAAATGCTCATTACCCTCAAAAAAACCTTTGAAGTGAACTAATGTTATGAAAAGTTGGTCTTGGTGTCTATCGCTGCTTGATCTTTAGGATTTAAGGGTTTTGGACACGGTGTCTGACAAATTTTATGCTCTAAAGGTTGGCTGTGTCACTGAGCCCCCAAGAACCTTTGAGGTTGGCATTCCAGGGTCCCGACCGTTTGGTTCTGATGGTTTTTTCATGTGGCAAAAGATCCTAAAATTTGTGATAGTGGGTTTTTTTATCTTTTTCATCTCCTGGGGGGGGGCCCCTTTATGGCAACTAGGTTAAAAACTATATGTTTTTTATCTTTTTTGAACATTTTAAGTTTTTTCTATACCCATCATGTTTCCATCCTTCATACACCTGGTTACCAAATAATATATGGATGCCCCAAAGAGGAAGAATATTTATTCAAGCTCATATGTCTTTCCCCTTACTTTTAAGGGTACCCCGCCCTTTGGGTCCACAAAAAACAATCCTAATCTTCAAACCAATGTAAAAATAAGGGTTTGGGTGTGGGATGTTTCAAGTTTCAAATTCGATACTAATGATGAGCTACAAATTAGTAATACCACCTTTTAATAATAATTGTCACAAGTTTCCCTTTTACCCTACAGAAGTATGGAACAAGTTTTCTCTTTGTCCTAAACAATGGTATGAAAGAAGTCATGTCGATGCAATATGTTAGCATAATGAAACATTTCAATAGACATGATTGTACTCAAATCCAAAATACAATAAATTTTCTCACATTCCCAAGGGTTTAAGTAACAACCCAAAACCCAAAAGAAGTACCTCAACTGCTTTCAGTAGATAGAATTAAATTCACAAGAAGTGTTTAAGTAATAGTTCAATTACTTTTAACTTTTTTTATTTGTTTGAATTTTAAAATTTCCCCTACTTAACCTTCATTTCTTGTAAATTTTTATACCACAATGGGGTCTATGTGCAGCCTTTTACTAACATAACTCCACCAATTTAACCACCCAGACCTAATCACAATGCACTCACTTCACCAACACCCCCTTCACCCGTTGCAACACCCTTTAATCCATACACACATAACGCCACACAAAAATACCCTCACCAATTTTACAAAAATAAACTCCCTTTCCCATATATTTTATACCCTTTTCGCACACACATGCACATTCTTCCCCAAATTGTATTTCCAATTTATAAAAGTTTCAAACTGTAACTCACAACAAAAGGCAGCTTAAATTTAAATTTTAAAATGGATCATTAATTGCAATATTCCTAATGTAAAGAGCCCCTTTTAATTCAAATTTAAAACACAATTATGGGAATGACTTTGTTCTTTTGAATTCCCAAAAGCCTTAACTACACCCCAAATCTGGAAATGTTTTTCTCAATTAGAATTACAATGGAATCCAAAAAACAAACTTCACAAAACCCCTAAGCCACAAATTGTCACGGCAAGAAATGGTGATTTTCAAGTTTTAAAAATTGTTGAATTAAACAACATTCTATGCTTTCCCTTCCACGAAAAACTATTAATAAGATGAATAAAACTTCCTAATCCAACTCCACAATAGCAATTAAATTCCAATAAAGGTAATTTTCGCAAACTTAAAACCAACACAAACAATTGCGATTAAAATTGTTCAACCCTAATTGAAGATGAATACCCCAAATCAAACAACAATAAACCCCCTTCTCTCACTTATGCTCTTTTTCCAAAAAGTTGATGTGCCTAACCCCTTTTGGAAAAGCACAATAAAAAGATCAGAAAACAATATCAAATCTCAAAAAAAAACCGGTCCCCAAGGAAGAATTCTGTGGCACCTTTAAAGTTTTTGTGGAAAATGTTGTTCAAATGATTTAATTGAATCCCTATTGGAAAACTTTAAACCCAAATAACCACAATAAGGTTTGAAATATCACATGGAAAATCATATCAAAAAAAGAATAACCAATGAAACCCATTTTTTCCCTTCAATCAAAAGTTCACCCCAAACAATAATAATAAAAGTATGTAATTCAAGTGCTAAAGGGGAAACAATCAATCTTAAAAAGTTTGATGTACATGGAAAAAAAAAAAAACCACAATATGTCCAAGAAAGTTAAAAACCCTACCCTAGAAATGACTCACTAAGGGAAAAAAAAAAACCCCCCCCCCCCCCCCCCCCCCCCCCCCCCCCCCCCCCCCCCCCCCCCCCCCCCCCCCCCCCCCCCCCCCCCCCCCCCCCCCCCCCCCCCCCCCCCCCCCCCCCCCCCCCCCCCCCCCCCCCCCCCCCCCCCCCCCCCCCCCCCCCCCCCCCCCCCCCCCCCCCCCCCCTCCCAACAAAATTGAATTGATTTGTGATGGGGAATTTAAAAATCCGGCAAGCCCTCTTTGGGGGCAAAGAAAAAAGGTTTTTCAAATCTTGGCGATGGGGCATTTTGAGGGTGCCCCGGAATTTTTTTTTTAATTTTACCTCTTTTCTATATTCTTGTATTGTGTTTTCCATAGGTACACTTATCATTTCTATGGGGCCAATGGACAACTCTTATACTTGTTTAGGGGGTTATCCATGACTGACCTGAACGGCAAAAGCTGGGGGAGATGGTTCCTATAGAAGACGGAATTTTAAAGACCATTTTCTTTTTTATTTTTCTTTTATGAACTATTTTTGGTTGTTTTTTGGTTTTGGGACATTTTTTTTCCCTTGTTTTTTTCATTTAGGGTAGCCACTTAAAAGTGGAAATTGTAATTTTGAGCATTTTTAACCCCAGGGTAGCTAAATATAATTTTTTCCTTTTAAAGGGGGGTTTGGGAGGTTATTTTGGCAGAATAAAACTTCACATTTTCTTTTAGAGGGCTTGGTTTTCCCAATTCCCAAAATTTTTTATTTAAAATTTTAATCCAAGAAGTTGAATTTTGGAAGTGCAACAAGGAGAAATGGAGTAAAAATTTTGGGTTCTTTTTGTTGTTTTCCATTTTCATAGTGCTCATTCTAGGTGATTTGGATGTTTTGGATTGTTTTAATTTGCAATTGTGATCAATAGTTGTTTATGGATTGATTTTGGGTTTATATATGATATCATTCTCTTCATTGTGACGTGATTTGATAGTTGAAGGAAGGGATTGGATTTTTCGTTTGACCCCTTTTTTTTTTGTTTGATTCCTGGGGTTTACTTTAATTGTTATTATTTGATGAAGATATTGTGGGTTGTTATAGAATTGGGAGCTCTTTGGATTTCATTTTCCCTTGCCTTTGGTTTCCGCATTTACCTAGTAAGTGAACCGGTTTTTGTGGGGCGTGGGAATGAGGGGTTTTTTTCCCTTTATTTTTTTGGATTGTTTTAGTTTTTGGGATTAGGACATCAATATGACCCCCAAATTTTTTCGTTGCGCTCGCCCCAATTCCCAAATTTTTGGGTTAAAATTGATAAAGAGTTTGGAACTAAGGAAAGAACCCTAATTACACGTGAAAGTGTCTCTCAAATCTGTAAAATTGGCCTCCTCAACCCCCCTTTTAAACAAGTTTTATATTTTTTACTTAGGGTTAAAATTTTGGGAAATTACAAATTTGCCACCTTTTTTAAAGGGGGTAGCCCTAAATGAATTTTCAAGTAATAAAAGTTGTACCAAAAAAAAAAATAAAACCAAAAAAGTTCATAAAAAAAGAAATATATAAAAGAAATGGTCTTCAAGATGTGGCTTTATAGGATCTATCGGCCCCGCTCATCGCCGGTTCAAATCGGTTATGGATACCCCAAGCTGGTCTAAGGGAGGTTGGTTCCCTTTCCCCATAAAATATTTATAAGTGTGCCCGTGGAAAACCAATACAAGAATAATGAAAAAGAGGTTTATATATAAATTTGGGGTCTTCTGCTCAAATGGGCCCCCATGCCAAAAAAATTTGAATTCTTTAGTTTTTTCCCCCAAAGATAGGTTTGTCGGATTTTTATTCCTATCAATTAAGTTATAGTTTAAATTGTGTGTCATTTGAATTTGAAAAAAGCTTCTTACCATTTGTGGAATATTGCAATTATTGACTCATTTTAAATTTGAAATTTGAGTTACCTTTGTTGTTGGAGTCAGTTTGATATTTTGTTGGAGTGGGAAGTGCACCGTGGCTTGAAGAGGGTGTTGTGGGGGGGGTGTTGTATTTTTTTAAATTTAAAGTGAAGGGTGTGTATGTATTTTTGGGTGGTTTTGTGTGTGTTGATTAGAGAATGTTGCTAGTGGGTGATTGGGGGTGGAACCTTTGGAAAAGGGAGTTTTCTGATAGTGGGGGTTGTGCATTTGTGCTTTGTTAAAGGTGCTGAAATTTGTGTTTTATTATAGTAAAAAAACCTTAACAAGAAAGGAAAGGTTTGAGTAGAAATTTAAAATCAAAAAGTTTTAAAGTGTGAAGTAATTAAATAGTTCCCTTAAAACAGTTGTAGTTGAATTTAATTTATTTTTGAAAGTGTTGAGTGTACTTCATTGTAGCTTAGTTGTGTACTTGGACGTGGAAGTGTGGGGTAATCATTTTGTTGTTGGGTGTTGACCGAAATCCACAAATTTTAAAATCCTTTTTAGATCTTTTTTAAGACAATTAGGCAAGTGCACCTATCGATTGAAATAGTATAGAATTGTTTAGGATCATTTTTAAGGATCAACAAGTCCCAATAATAACTCTAAACCAAAAATTCTAACCACAAATTAAAGAGTTTATTTAAAATTAAAAAACATTTAAACAATTCTAAAGCAATTAAAACTAAAAAAAAAAAATTGATTACTAAACCCAATAATTAAAAAATCCTATCCTTATACTCCTTAATTATCATGAAACTTTACCCTTTTTAAATTGTTAACGAGAAATGGTTATCTTGAAGCAGAGTATCTAACAAAAGTCAATGTTTTCCCAGATTTTAGCCCCTAACCCAAATCGCATTGATAAAGATTCCGTTTTATAAAAAATCAATTAAAATTGCATAACATCTTGAACCCTAAATTTAGGTCGAATTATAATTCAATTTACGGAAAATTCATGTTTCTATCCCTGATTACATACAAATTTCCCTTTTTCATGCAGTCTTTTAAAAAAGAGTTTTTCCCAATCAATTCAAGAAATCAATGCAAACTAAAGTCCCATACATAAAAATTAGAAACACAAATGAACAAATGAAAAAAATTTTCAGAAAATTTCCCACTTTCATTAACTATGAAATCAATCAATGTTACATGACAATTAGGGTTCAAAAGGTTGGGGTTATGAAATAAATTACCCCACTCATTTTTTCAAGATACAATAATGAAGATGAAAAACCCGTGTGAAAAAACCCTTCGGAAGAGAAAGATGAATCCGTTTGATGTTGTTTTTCCCCTTAGAAATTTTCCCCCGGGCTCTTCCTCTTTTCCCCTTTTTGTTTTTTCTATTTCCCTTTGGTTGGCACTCCCCTTGGGGGGAAAAAGAAGACTACAAATTTTTGGAAAGAAAAATCTCCCGAAATGGCCAAAATTTTTCCATTCCGTCTGCCCCTGGTTATCAGGCCCTATATTCTGTGAAAAAGCCAACACACGACCGTGCCTTCAATGTGTCTCAAACCATGTAAGCTTCTTTGGTTTTTTTTTTAAGAAAATTTAAAAAGACTTAAGAAAAGAAATCTTAAGTCAACAACAAACCGGATCCACAAGGGGCAAAATTCACGTGAACCCTAGTAAGATGTAATGAATTCCAAATCCCCAAAGTTATAATTGTAATCCCAACAATGAAATCTTTTCTAATAACACCCTAATCACATAAAATTTCCCCAAAAAAAAATTTCCAAAAAAATTCAAAAGAAAACCTAAATTTCCCAAAAGGACCCCTTTTCCACTAGTAAAAATCACTTTTTCAAGGGAATTCTCAAGGATGATTCAAATTTCAATTGAAAGGGGGATTTAATTAAACACAGAATTTAAACAAAAATTAGAAGAAAATCTGTCCAAGAACTATGTCAATTAAAACCTAGATATGACACACTAGAGTAAAAAAGAAATTAAAACAAAATGAAATTGTTAAAAACTCACAATTTCAATTTTGGGGTTTGAAATTGATAAGAGTCTAATGACAATTGGGAAACCCCTAATTCTAAACGTGAAGAAAAAGTGTATAATCTGCAAATATGGCCTCCTCAAACCCTCTCTTAAGCAAGTATTTATACTTGTTTCTCCTGGGTTAAAAAGGGCTAAAAAAATTACAAGTTTGCCACTTTTAAGGTAGCAAACCCCTAAATGAAAGTTACAAAGAAAAAAAAGGCCCCCCAAAACCCAAAAATACAACCAAAATAGTTCATAAAAAAAGGAAATATATAAATAAAATGGTCCTTCATGATGCTAGTCTTCAAAAAGTTTTTGGGAATCAGGTTCCTTTTAAAAACCCTTTTAATTCACTCAGTAGAAAGGGTGTTTTTGCATCCTTTTTGGATTGAAAAATGAACCTGCTAAAATTTCATAAAAATTTTATAGTGCAAAGTTTTAGAAAGTGGGTTAGACTTCTAAAGGGTTTTGGTTTCTCTAGAAAAACCCCTAAAAAACTTAAGATTCTGGAGACCCTTAGCTCGGGCCCGGGTGATGGGTCTTGGAAAAGTTTTTTTCCTATAATTTTCCTCGGGCTTCGGGAAGATTTACCCTCAAATTTAATGGATTTTCGTTTTAAGTCATCTGCTAAATAAGGTGAAAGATCTGAAACTTTAAAAAGTGGCTGATACCCCCTTAATCTCTTGGCAACTCGATGCGAAAAGCATTGTTGTTGTGCGTTTTAAGCCCTGAATGGTCTGTCTGATCTAGGAGATAACTTTTGGACTTTTTGTGGGGAAAAACCGGTCCCTGCTAAGTTTAATCCAGACTAAGTCCCCTAGATTTAGAGTTAAATTTTTTCCCTGTTTCCCTAGATCCTCTGTTGTTCCGGGTCTTTAAAGGTATTAGTGGCCCGATCATGGATGTGTTGAATCTTTGTGCTCAGTCAACCCCTTTAAAGATTTTCTTCCTTCGTTGCTGGTCCAGCTATAAAATCCAAAGGAATAGAAAAGGGGTTTTAGCCATAAAAAAACTTCAAAGGGAGGGCCCTTTCTGGTTGACCTATGAATAGACCTATTGTAAAAGAACTCAACAATAGGAAGACACCCGGTCCCAAAATTTGTAAGATTCTTTCCAAAAATATTGTCCCGAGAAGATTTCCCCGCGTCGGTTTTAAACCTCTGTTTTTTCCATCAGTCTGGGGATGGCAAGAGGGGCTATACATCAGTTTTGTAAACCCCGTCTTTCCATAGTGTTTTCCAAAAGAAACTAAAGGAAATTTTGTATCTCTGTCTGGGCACTATTTTGTGTTGGGAAATCTATGTTAAATTTACAATTTCCTGCACAAAAAAGGGTTTGCAATAAAAAGTGCATCGTTGTTTTGTGGCATGGTATAAAGGTGCATTTTGTGAATTTATCAACAACCACCATAATAGAGTCTTTCCCCCCTTTTTGTCCTGGGTAATCCCAACAAAAATCCATGCTGATTTAGTCCACGGTTTAGGGTGGTATAATTTAAAAGGGATATATTCACCCTGCGCACCTTTCCCCCCCTTGGCTCTTTGCAAACACCACACCCTTTTTAGTACCCTATGGACATCCTTTTCATGCCTTTCTTTTTGTAGAAATTCTCCCTCAATATGGCTTTGAGTTTCTTCTCACCAAAATGCCCTAACAAAAACCCCCCCTGTATGTGCTTCCCTCACCAATAATTCCCTCACAGATCCCGATGGAATACCAAAATTTTCCGATTTATACACAAAACCATCTTTCACACAATAACCATCATACATCCCGGCCCCCCAAGAACCTCTCCATGACAATTTTGAATTTCCCCATCAAGTTTAAAATTGTTCCTTCAAAAGCTCAAAAACCCAGTAATTTTAACTGAAGAGAAGTGATAAGTACGTAAAGTTGTGATAAAGCGTCAGCAACAATATTTGATTGCCCTTTTTTGTACTTAAACAAAAGAAAGCCCCCTAGAAATTCCCCCCACTTGGCCTGGGCACTTAAACAAATTATGTTTTCCTTGAAAAGTTTCAAAGATTTTTTGATCGGTATAAAAAAATAAACTTTCGGGAGGAGATAATGCTGCCCCGTCATGAGAGCCCTCACTAAGGAATAAAAATTTTTATCAATATAGAATATTTCAAAGTTGCTCCACTCAAAATTTTCATAAAAAAATGCTATAGGCCTCTTCTCCTGCATTAATACAACACCAATTCCAATCCCCGAACCCTCACATTCCAATTCAAATTTTTTTTTTAAAATCAGGTTAAAACCAAATAATGGGGCACAAGTGAGTTTTTCCCTTTTAATTTTCTTCAAAAAATCCTCTAGGCCTTTTTTACTCCAGAAAAAAGGAACACTTTTGCATCTATAAAAGGATGCAAGCCCATAAAAATTTTTTTTACCTTAGTAACTGAAGTGGGTGTTGGCATTCCTTAACTGCCATCACTTTCTCCTCATCCATCCTAACTCTTGCACCTGACACAACAAAGCCAAAAATGTTACCTCAGTTTGGCAAAAGGAACACTTCTAGAAATTCGCAAATAGCTGTTGTGTCTTCAATATTGAGAATACTGCCCGGAGATGCGCCACATTTTGTTCTAGGTTTTTGCTGTTAGATCAGAATATCATCAAAATAAACAACAACAAATTTTCCTAAGAACTCTTCCAATACATGGTTCATCAATCTCATAAAAGTGCTAGGACCATTACTCAAACCAAAGGGCATAACCAACCATTCGTACAGTCCATGACGTGTTTTAAAAGCGGTCTTCCATTCATCCCCTTCCCTCATCCGAATCTGGTGATATCCGCTTTTAAGATCAACTTTGGAGAAAATCTGTGAACCATACAGCTCATCCAACATATCATCAAGTCTAGGAATAGGATACCTGTATTAATGGTGATTTTGTTGATGGCTCTGCTATCAATACACATTCTCCAAGTTCCATCCTTCTTGGGAACAAGAAGGGCGGGAACACGATGGGCTGAGACTTTCTCTAACAAACCCCCATTCCACCAATTCATCTACCTGATCGTTTCAATTCCTTAGCCTCCTCAGATTCATGCAATACGCAGGTCGGTTTGGTAACTCTGAACCGGGCATAAGATCAATAGCATGCTCTATCCTCTCAAGGGTGGTAATCCTGCTGGCAAATCATCAGGAAAAATGTCAGTGTACTCATTTAATACTTGAGAAATGCTGGAGGTAGAGACTGTGATTCCCATAACCCTATGACACATCTCAATTGAAGCAAGTATGTTGGAGCCTCTTCTATGATTAATCTCTTTATCTCACCCAGTCCCATCAACAATACCTTTTTCCCTCAAAAACGTTATTTTGAATCAAAGCCTTCTTAGCCTCTAATGGTCGATTAATCTGTTGCTGGACATTATAGACCTTGAAGGTGGCATAGGATTCATAATAATTTGCTTGTCCTCCTTTTGGAACAAATGTATTTTGAAAGCCATCATGTAAGACCCTCCTATCATATAACCAAGGTCTACTAAGCAAAATATGGGATGCACACATGGGCAAGATATCACACTCAATTTCATCACAATACTTGTCCCCTATACTGAAGGGTACCCTAGCTCTTTGGGTAACATACAGACTTCCTTGATCATTAAGCCATGTAGTTTATAAGGTTTAGGATGTGGAATAGTTGAAAGCTTTAGCTTCGATACCAACGATGCAACTACTACATTAGTATAACTGCCACCATCTATTATAAGGACACACAAATTTCCTTGTATCCTACAAGAAGTGTGGAACAAATTTTCCCTTTGTTTTTCCTCCTTATTAGCAAATGTACTTAAATGAGCGTCGTAATACATTAGCATATTGAAGCATTTCACTAGACATGGTGGAATTCAACTCAATCAACACCGTGAACAATATTCCCCACTTCTTTCAAGTTCACGGTGCAACAAAACTATAATCTCACAAGTCACCCCACGGCAACACACAAATAACAACAATAATGAAGATGAATACTCCCACTGCAACAACAAGATGGATAATAATTACAAGTAGACTTCCACTCCCACGGCAAATAATGATAACAAAGGACTAATATGTGACTTTCCACAAATGAATTCCGAATTCCACAATAGGCAGCAACTTTCAATTTGAAATTCAAACAACTTCACTTATTGCAGCCTTCCTTAATTGGTAAATAATGAATTCAAATTCAAATAGCAATCATTAACTCCCATAACTTAATTGCATATGTTTGAATTCAATAATTCCTTACTAATCAAAACTCAATGCAATCTGCAAATTGTACTCCACCAATTCAGAATTACACAATGGAAATCAAAACAACAAACTACACATCCTCCTCCACGCCACAACAAGCCACGGCAAGGATTTTGGTAAGTTTTGCAAGTTCCAAAAATTGTTGAATTAAACAACACTTTATACTTCAACCCTTCCACGAAAATTAGTTATCATAAAATGATGCAACAACCTTCCCAATCCAACTCCAACAACAGCAAATAAACTCCAGTCAAGTATTTCACAAGCTCAAACCATAACAATCAACACAATTGCGGTTTTCACTAAATCAACCCTAATGGATGATTAACTCTACGAAATCAAATGAAACCAATTCCCTTCTCTCAACATGGCTATGATACAAAAAAGATGATGTGCTCAAATCCACTTAGAAGCACAATTAAAAGACTTAAGAAAAAACAATCTTAAGTCAACAACAAACCGGATCCACAAGGGGCAAAATTCACGTGAACCCTAGTAAGATGTAATGAATTCAAATGCCCAAAGTTATAATTGTAATACCACAATGATAATCTCTTCTAATAACACCCTAATCACATAATTCCACGAAAATAATCCAAAAATTCAAAAGAAAACCTCAAGTCCAAGGACTTCTTTCCACTAGTGAAAATCACGTTTTCAAGGGAATTCTCAAGGATGATTCGAATTCAATTGCAAGGGATTTTAATTAAACACAAGAATTTGACAACAATTAGAAGCAAATCTTTCCAAGAACTATCTTAATTCAACCCTAGATATGAACCACTAGAGTACAAAAGAAATTACAACAAAATGAAATTGATACAACTCACAATTTCAAGGTATTGCACTCGCCACAATTCAACTCTTGGGATTGAAATTGATAAGAGTCTAATGACAATTAGGAACCCTAATTCTCAAGTGAAGAAGAAGTGTATAATCTGCAAAATATGGCCTCCTCAAACCCTCTCTTAAGAAAGTATTTATACTTGCTACTCTTAGGGTTAAAAAAGTGCTCAAAATTACAAGTTTGCCACGTTTAAGGGAGCTAACCCTAAATGAAAGTTACAAAGAAATAAAAGTGTCCCAAAACCAAAATACAACCAAAATAGTTCATAAAAGAGTAAATATATAAAAGAAATGGTCCTTCATGATGCCGATCTTCAAGAAGCTTTTGAATTAGGTTCCGTTGACAACCCTGATTCACTCAATTGTAAGGGTGTTTTTGCATCCTGTAGGACTAACAAATGAACCTGCTGAAATGCATCGAAATTATAGTGAAAAGATGTAGAAAGTTGGGTTAGACTTCTAAGGTTAGGTTTCTCTAGCAAAACCCTCAAAACTAGATTCTGGAGACCCTTAGCTCGGGCCCTGGTGATAGGTCCTGGAAAAGTCTAATTCCTATCACCCAAAGAGCTAAGGTACCATTCAATGTAGGGGATAAATACTTTGATGAGATTGATGTGTGATATTTTGCCTATGTGTACATCCTATATATTGTTTGGCAAGCCTTGGTTATATGATAGGAGGGTCTTACATGATAGCTTCAGGAATACTTATGTATTCTAGAAGGAGTGAAAACGAATTATTCTGAATCCGATGTCGCCTTTAGAGGTTCAAAGGGTTTCAACAACAAATCAGTAGACCATCAGTAGGCTATGAGTAGTTGAACCAACCCTTAGAGCACAAATTTGTCAATCATCAGATGTACCAACCTTCAAAGGATCCTAATGAATAGAGTCAAATGAGCAGATCACTAGAGGATGAAACTGTTCAAGGGCAGTTGTGTTCACCTTCAGAGATATTAGAGGCTTATGAGCAATTGAGTAAACCTTTAAGGGGATACCGAGGGTCAAAGTGATATGAGCAGTCACCAGAGGGCCAGACTGTTCAAAGACATTGTGTCCATCATCAGTGTTTCCGATGGCCATGAGTAGTTGAGCTAAATATTAGTGGGCCATAAAGGTTAGCGCCATATAGATGAGTTAGAAAAAGAGGAAACAATATCAGTGGAATGGGTTGAGATAGGGATACCTCAGTGGATAATGGGTCATTATTTGTGTTGCAGATGAGATACATCCTAGAAATGGAGGAGAGAAAACAATCACCCCTTATAGTATTTCAGATATTGGGATTCTGCAAAGATACTTCTTCAGATGAATTGCTAGGAGAAAACAAAGTCTCTACTGCATTTGGTCTACCAGATTTGAGGACAAATCTTTTTTAGGCCCGAGGAGATTATAGGAATCAAAATCCGACAAGACCTATCATTAGGGCAAGAACTAAAAGATTTCGAATCTTGGCGATGAGGGCCCATTTGGAGCAAATCGACCTGAAATTATTCATTTACTAACCTCTTTTATCTTATTCATGTATTATATATTCCAACAGGCATACTTATCATATTTTATAGGGCGATGGACAAACTTACTCAGACTCAGCTTGTGGGTTACCTATGGACCGACTTGAACCGGTGATGAGTTGGGCCAATGAACCCTATGGAAGAGCTCGCATGATGAATACTATTTTCTTTTATTTTGTAATTGTTATTTGGACCATTTTATGTTATATTTTTCTTTTGGGACACTTTCATTTTGATTGTAATTTTCATTTAGGACTGGTCACCCTAAAAGTGGCATAATTGTAATTTTGTGCATTTTCTAACCCTAAAGGGAGCAAGTATAAATACTTGCTAAAGTAGGGTTTGAGAAGGCCATTTTTCATATTTGAACATACACTTTTTTTTTATGAGGATTAAGGCTCTTCCTAATTGTCATTAGACTCTTATCAATTTCAATCCCAAGAGTTGAAATTGCGGCGAGTGCAACACTTGAAATTGTGAGTAATATCAATTTCATTTTGTTGTGATTTCTTTTCTCTCTAGTGTGTAATATCTAGGGTTGAATTGGAAGTTTCTTGTTCAAATTTGATTGCATTTGTAATCAAATTATTATTACTTAATTGATTGGATTTTAACATTTGTTATCACCATCAAATTTTACTCCATCTTGTGGCATGAATTAGCTCTTGTTGGAAAGGTTTATTTGTATTTGCTCTTGTTGATCTTGTGAATTATTCACGTGTTTTCAAGTATATTTTATGATCTTCATTGGGGAAAACATCATTGTGATATTCATTTCATGAATTATAGCAATCGGTTCACCTAATTCATCTAGGGTTCAAGCAATTTTGGTGCCCTTTGAACTGGTTTGAACTTGTGTATTGAATTTGTTCCTTTGGTTCATTTGCATGTGCTTAGACCTTGGTTTTAGGCACATCAGGTTGTTAAATGTATAGGTTGGTGTTGTTGAAGGAGTGTGCTGAAATTTGTGGGATTACTTCTTAAGTCACAACATGTCCAACGAAAGTGTGAATGGGAGAATTGGCAATGAAGCCAATAACTAGGTTGGTGGAGGCCAAGGTCATAATATTGTAGGTAGGAGGACTTTGGAAGAACAGCTCCAGGATTTTGCTACCATAGTTGCTACTTTGGCAACTAGCATTGATAGGATGACATTACACAACCACTAGTGGTGAACCTTCAGGCACCACCTCAGGTAGCTGATGGGTGTCGAATCAACAAAAATAAAACCTACTCCTAGACGATTGTATGATTTGTGTATAGTAGTGAGTAGGGTCGTATCCACGGGGATTGGTTAAATATATTTCTTTTAAAGAGATTAAAAAGGAAAAGAAAAATGGGGGATTTTGTTGTAATAAAATAATACTGAAATCAGAAAATAAAAATGAAAATGATAAAGCCTACCCAAAGGACAAGATTTTTTAATTTTAAAAATTGATATCAATGCAAATATTTTCTATCCTTTTACCAGAAAAAATGGTTAGGGTTTATTAACAAGCTCTAAAAAACCTATCCCCCTTATTTCTTATAAAAAAACAAGCTCTTTGTTTATTTCTCTTATCGTACAACCCTAAACAAGTTTTAGGAAATTTTAATCATAAAAAAAAATTTTCATCCAATAGATTAAAGATAACCTATTTAAAACAAGATCATTTCTCCATAACATGAATTCGACATTATTTTATAATCAAACATGTTATTGTTCATCGAGACGGGGAACTATCAAAAATTAGGATTTGCTATAGTTGAAAATATTTTAAAATTTGCTAATTGAGTAAAAGAGCTCAAATTATCCCAAATCAACAAAAAAAATTTGACAAAATTCCCAGAAGATATTAAATTCCAAAAACAAAGATTTAAAAAAAGAAAACTCAATTAGATCTCACAATCGTGAAAATTTAAAACTTAAAATAAACCCTTTGGCTAAAAAATTTGCTTAGTAACGTTCTCCTCAAAAGAAAGTTAAAGAAAAAAACTGAAAAAGTTTTTTTTGGGGGTGTCCCTTCCCTTCCTCTCCTTTTCCCTTTCCCTTCCCAAAAAGAACCCCCTTTTTCCCCTTGGGGTTTTGGTTTATTTTTTTTGTTAAAGGGAAAGGGCCCAAAGGATTTTACTAAAAGAACAAAAAATATCTTTCCTTTTTCAAGAAATCTCGAGAAGGAATAATCTCCCCTGGCACACCACAAAAAAGGCCCAGATTTAAACCCGTGTTCCTCTTTGAAAATTCACATATTTTCCTTGTTCTGTTTTCCAGGGGTTCCACCCGGTAGATCTAAGAGGCCCTTTCCCTCTGGTCGATGTTCCCAATTTCTTTTTTTGTTTAGTGTTAGGGCAGGCTTCCCCCCACGGTAGATCACAACCCTCCTTCTCTTTGATAGTCAATTTCCTCCTTCTTATCATGTTGGAGGGGTTTCAAACCACGCCAGTCACAAACCTCCCTCCCTTGTTTTTTAAGACAGATACCGGCCCGGTTTTGGTACTTTAACCCCTGTATCTTTCTGTTGATTCCAAACCAAGTCCCGGGGCCCGTGTATTTAAAATACACCCCAATTACCCCTCGGCGTGAAAATCCTTTCTTTGATCCAATTGAGATGACTTCTCTAATTTACTTGAATTAACCTTTGACTCCTTTTAACCCCTATTTATCACCTAAAAAAATTTAAGTACATTTCCTTATGTTTCTATAAAATTTTTAAAAAATTTAAACCAATCATACTATAAAGATGAGTTTAAAATGGCTCTATCAAATTCCCCAATTTAAACCTTGTTGTCCAAAAGCAATTGAATAAAATCAATTGAGAAATCCGTCTGATTATACAAAATTTTTTTTTCATCATTTAAAGATTTTTTTTTAAAATTTCCATGACTTGTAATTTTAAGTCTATTGCTCCAACCAAATTTTTTTCCTGGGGTTTAAAATTTTCTTTGACAAAATTTAATGCAAATCTAAAAAAAAAAAAACTTTAATCCTCATGTTTAGAAAAAGAATTTTACCCAAAAAAGTAAATACTTAATTAAATAAAAAAAAAACCCCCAATTAAACTTAAATAAAGAAGTTATAATTTTTGAAACAAAAAGTAAAAGCATATAGTATCTATTTTTCCCCTAGATTTTTCCTTTTTTATTATAGTTTTTATTTTTTAATGAATTTTTACTTCATGTTCTTTTGATTTAATCAGATCTTTTTTGAGGGTTTTTTTGCCCCTTTTCTGAACTTTCGCCTTTTTCCCTTTATTTATGTGATTCATTGGTCGGCAAACATCCCGATCATCATAAGTGATGGGGTTTTTGAGATACCCTACGGATTTTCCCTCACTCAAAACTTTTCTTTTTTTGAAACTCTTAACTCAAATTCTTAAAAATTTTGGGAAAAGGCTATGTTGATTATTATTTTTTTTTTAAATTATTGCTGAGTAAAAATAGTTTGGGTTTTTAAAAGGGTTAAAGGAAAATTTTTCTTAAATCTTCATAAGTGTTATCTTGTTTCAAAAAAAACTTCCAAAAGAGATAAGAACTAATATAACCTAAAAGAAAAACTTGTTTATTTTTTACTTAAAATTTTAGACTTACTCTTAACTTCCAATTCAAAGTGAAATAAAGGAAAATTTTGTTTTTAAAGATTTCATATTTAAATTTTAATAAGTATTCAATTCACATAAAAGGGGTGAGTAAAACATTTAAACAAGTAAATTTCACATTTTGTAGATGTTTTCAACTTTTTAGTAAATTCCCCAATTTCATGATAATTTTGAAAATTTGGCTTGAAAGCTTAAGGAAAAATTTCAAAGTATAGTAAAATTCTTTTCCTTATATTTTTATCCTTTCCCCCACTTTTTAAAACATGTCGACTTTTCCCTTAATTACAAATTAAGGGGAAATTAAAACAAAGAAATTGGGGAAAAAGAGTAAAGGAATAGGGTCTTCCTTGGTATAAGTGTAGGTTTTGATTCCCCCCTTAGCCTAGGGAGGTCATCTGATGATATATACCTTTGCAGTAATCAAAATTATAATTTTGAAAAAAAAATTTGTTTTTTTTTTTTTTTGACATGGGTTGCCTCCCATGAAGCCCTTTCTTTAAGTCTTTGGTTGAGTTCCTGGTAGTGTTTGGGAAAAAGGGGGTTTTTAATTTCCCGTTTTGGTGCATTTGTGAGGGTAAAACTCCATAAAAAAAAGGGGGGGGGGGGGTATCGTAATATTTCATGGCACAAAAATGTTAAATTTAAAATCCTTCCCATCAAATTCCTAGTGAGGGTCCCATCATGTCATCAATTTTCGTCCTGGATGTTTTAAAGGGAAGGGTTCCCTAAAAATATAAAGATAAAATTATGAGAATCTCATCTTCCATTTTTCAACACATAAAAATCGCAGGAAAAACCAAAACCCATTAACTTGAGTAAAAATTTCTAGAACCCCCTCAGAAAAACTTTGGACCGTACAATTGAACAATAACCCTGTTTCTTCAAGCGCCACATTCAAACATTGAAAACAGACAAAGGCTGACTTGATCGAAGCTCCTAGTCACACAGGGCTTTAGGTTTCCCCAAGTTTTACCTATTTTGAAAGGAAAAGTAAACAACCGGGTCCTTACATTTAGGATAAATTCTTCTGAATAATAGCTAAAACATTCTAAATTCACTAATTTTTATTCCCCTTTGCTTCCCTTTTTTTTAGTCACAATTCTTTAAGAAATTTATTTTGCGAGGTATTTGCTTAATTGATAAGCAAAGGAATATTTACCTCAACTTTTTTAAAAGTTTCAAGAATTTTTTTCTTTAGCTTCATTCTTGATTTCGCTAATCTAGAAGGGGAAAAGGGGGGGGGTTAACAGACCTTTGGTGGCTCAATAAGACCTTTAAACTGGTTTCCCGCTGGTCAAATCAAAATTTTTCTTTTTCTTTCCCAAGATTAGATGGTTTTCTTTTATTTGATCCTTTTCAAATTTTTTTCCAATTTTAAGGTAAATGCATTAAGCTTTCTTGGTTTGTAATAGTTGAGAAGGTAATTAACCCCTTTAAATTTCTAACCCGTTTAAGAAGAAGCAAGTTGGCTTACCGTTCTCCAAGTTTTGAATGTTTACTTGTTTCCTCCTGAAATTGTTTTGTATTAACAGAAAAAGTTTAACAATTTCCTCAAGAGAATCCTGAATGGAAAGGGGCGGGGGGATTGGTTTGGGCTTAGGTGGAATTTTTGGAAATTTGTGGGTTATTGCCATTCTGAAGTAGGGTGATCCCCCATCCAGGATTTTAAGTTTCGAGTAGGGGCTATTTCCTCTCGGGTCCTGGAATCCTCCTACGCATTTACATGTCTGATTGTCTCTTGCAATTGGGGCACTTTCATAGGTTTATTAGGGGCAGCACAAATTCCAAAGCCTTCACTGTGTGTATTTTTTAGGGCTTTGCTTCAAGGGGGGGTTGGTTTGAAATTTTATGTTAAGGTTTAGAACACTTACCCCCATTTTCCTTCCTGAAGATGTATCATCATACCCAAATTGTTGCGAATTTCAAAAGGAGATCAATTCCTTTCTTGACCCGGGGTTTTATTCACTATGGCGCCCCCATGAGCATCCCTCATTTCCTCTCCATGGAAAACCTTATAGAAGTATTAAAGAGAAGTTGTTCAAATATCCCATGTTTGGACAGCTTGCACAAAGTTGCTTGAACTCTCCCCTCCATGAAGAGTCTCGGTTCCCCTTTTGGTACACAAATTTCCTTTTATACCGCCCCTTTAACAGGGGGAAAATTGTCAAGAAAAGCCTACCATATCTGTCCAAGTGGTTATAGAATGGGGCAATAAAACAACCCAAACTTTGCTCTAGTACTTAAAGAAAAAGGGGAAAAAAATGTAATTTATTTGATTGGTTTCCTTCGGCCCCATATAAATAAATAATGAAAATCTTTCAAATGTTTGTGAGGATTTTTATTCTCAAGCCCTGAAAGGTGGGTGAGGTGTATCAAACCCAATTTAACTCAAACCAACAGCCAATTTTGGAATTGAATAAAATGGTTGTTGATTCACACCGGTTTTCACCAAAATTTCTTAATGTTCTTTCAGGTTTGCCATATTCTTCTTTTTTGAATCAAAGGAGAACAACAAAAACCCATGCCAGTTAGTCTAGGGGGGAAATGAACGTTTTTTTTGACGCGCCTGTTCTCTTTGTGTCTCTTAAAAGTTTCTCAATCTCTGGATTTAAGTGAGTTTATGTATGGAAGAACGAGTCTACAGAAAAGAAATAAATTTGAACCCAACCCCGGCAAGGGCCAAAAAATTTGATGGGTGTCGAATCAACAAAAAAAAACCTACTCCCAGAATTTTAATTTGTGTATGAGTGAGTAGGGGCTACCACAGGGATTTTTAAATAATTTTATTAAAAGAGTTAGAAAGGAAAAAAAGAATGGGGGTTTTGTTTGTGAACAAAATAAAACGAAATCGTAAAAAAAATGAATAATTTTAAAACCTAGCCAAAAGGGAAACATGAAATTTTAATTTTAGGAATTGATCATCGATGCAAATTTTTTTATCCTTTTTCCCAAAATAAATGGTTATGGTTTTTAACAACTCTAATAAACCCATCCTCCTTACTTTTTTATAATCAAAAAAGCTCTTTGATTATTTTTCTTTTGATTTGACAACCTAAAAAAGCTCTTAGGTTTAAACTTCAATAGCTTAAAAACAAGAGAGATACCAATTTTGCCCAAAAAGATTATAAGTAACCCATTTAAAAAATTTTATTCTCCATAACATGAATTTGATTCTTTTTATAATCAAAAATGTTTTTGTGTCACCCAGACTAGAACTATCAAAAATTACGGATTTTAAATATAGTTGACAAAAATTAAATTGCTAATTGGTAAAGGTCTAATTCTACCCAAACAACAAGATAAAAATTTTACCCCAAATTTCAGAAATAAAAATATCCAAAAAAAAGAGTAGAAAAAAAGTAACTCAATTGATTCACAAACGAAGAATTAAACTTCAATTCTTTTTTTGAAAATTTGTTGTACACATTTCATCCTCAAAACGAAAGTTAAAAAAGAAAACATGAAAAAATCTTTTTTGCCGGGGGTTCCCTTTCTCCCCCCCCTTCTTCTTTTCTCCCCCAAAAAAATCCCCTTTTTCCTCTAGGGTTTGGTTTTTTTTTATATTGTTAAGGGGAAGGCAAGGGTCTTTTCTAGCAAGATACGAAAATACTTTTCCCTTTTTTAAGTAAATCTGAGAAGTGAATAATCGTCCCCTGGGACCCCACAATTTTCGGCCAGATTTAAAGCTGCCTTCTTGTTGATAATTCACTTCATTATCCTTGTTGTTATGCCCAAAACTTCCCCTCGGGCCCGTTCCAGACGTGCCTTCCTTGGGGATGTTCCGCAATTTCTCATTTGTTTTTGTATGGCAAACCTTTTACCCCGGGGTAGATCCAAGGTGCCTCTCTCGTTGATAGTCCCCATTTCCCCTTCTTTAGTGTATGGCATGGTTTCTAACGGCCCGATCACAAAACCGGCTCCCTTGTTGATTCTTTTAAGACAGATACCGGCGGTACTTAACCCTGTATCTTTCTGTTGTTCTTTAAAAATACACGGATATTCAACTGTGTATCTTTCGTTGATTCCAAACCAAGTACACGGCGTGTACTTCAAATACACGCCCATGTACTTCCCTCCGGCGGTTAAATCCTTGTCTTTGATCCAAATTGTAGTGACTTCTCTAATTTACTTGAATTAACACTCTTGACTCCATTTAACTGATTTATCACCATAATAAAATTAAGTACCATTTCCTTATGATTTCTATAAAATCAATAATAAATTAACACAATTCATACTATAAAGATTGAGTATAAAATGGCTCTATCAGTAGCTCCACAAAACCTTCAGAGAGACAGAGTAGTGGGAGATGGAATCTGAATAGAAGGATGGATGGGGATCATCATCCTTATTGGGAAGAAAGGGATAACAACTTTAGGGCTAATCCATATCAGAATAGGGATTTAGGCTACCTCAGGGACTGGAGTATATGAAGTTGACAGATGCCTTCTTATGACGGTAGGGGATTAGTTGATGATTATTTGGACTAGGAGGACAAGGATGAGGGTTTCTTTGAATGTTATGAAATTAATGATAATACCAGAGTCTGATTGGTTACTTCAAGTTTACAGGATATGTTGCACTATGGTGGAAGAATTTGATTATCAGCAGGCGTAGGGATGGTGAGGCTGAGATTCAGACATGGAGGGATATGAAAAGGGTGTTGAGAAAAAGATTTATTCTTAAGCACTACAATAGGAACTGTTTATGCGACTGTAGACTTTAAGGCAAGGAGGCAAGACAGTAGATGATTTGTGCAGGAATTTGAAACTTCATGATTAGATGTGGGTCAATCGAACCTCCAGAACAACCCTAGCACGTTTTGTCTTAGGGCTAAAATGATGAGATAACGTGTGTTGTTCAGCTGCGCAGTTATAGTACACTTGATGAGGTTATTCAGTTGGCCTTGAAAGTGGAGAGGCAAAGGAGGTCCAACTTGTTCAAGGCTCCGAGCAGTAGGCCCGATACTACTACCAGACCCATGGTAGCTGACGGTCGATGAAGAGGGAGCAAAGGCGGTACGTGAGACAGTTGAGAGCAATGGATAAAACTACCCCTAACACTACTAGAGAAAATATGCTCTCTGGGAAGGGTAAAGAGGTGATAACACCAAATGTGAGGTAGACTATTCCTGGATCTACTAGTGAAAAAGTACGCCAAATCAAATGCTTTAAGTGCATGGATTTGGGCATATGGCAGCATAGTGTCCAAATAAGAGGGTGATGACTACGATGGAGGGCGCTGAGGAAGATGTTGAGGTTGAGGAGGAATAGGCTGAGCCTATAGACCTGTTTGTAGCACTGTAGGAGTATTATGATGACTAGACTACAGAAACACATAAGGAGCATACAGGTGAACAATATCTACCTATTAATGTGTTATGCAGGACTCTAACATTATCTCCTGATGCTAATGACATACAAAGGGAGAACATATTCCACACCTCTTGTAGGATCAAGGTAACCTTTGTGTACCCATCATTGATAGTGGTAGTTGCACAAATGTTATATCTACTGCACTAGTAGACAAATTACATTTATCTACTAGTCTACATCCTAGCCCTTATGACTTGCATTGGTTGGACAATCGGGGAGTATCTATGTTACGCTAAGGGTGAAGGTACCTATGAGTGTTAGACAGAAATATCACGATGAGATTCTATGCGATGTAATTCCTATGTGTGCATTCCATTTGCTGTTGGGTAGGCCCTGGATGTTTGATTAGAAGGTGTTACATGATGGATTCAGGAACACCTATATGTTCAGTATGGGAGGGTCTTGTACAGTACTTTCACCTATGACTCCGTTTGAGGTGCACCAGTTTCAGGGGCAGATCAGAACTACTTCCACTACATCTGGTAACCAGGAGAACAGGTCAATAGAGATGTTCGGTTTAGTTCCATAAATGACCCTCTAGATTTAAGGACAAATCTTTCAGAAGCCGAGGAGATGATGGAAAATTTTTCAGCACCATAGTTGCTCTCAGAACTCGATTTGGATGATGATCCAAATTGCTCATATTTCACTCTATTTCTTTTATCTAATAAATATTTGAGTAATAATCTACAGGTATAATATATTTCTCCATGGGATGCCAAATGACTTACATTAGTTGATGGCCACGGGACGTCATCAGATTTGCATCCAAAGGCCCACTGCAATTGATTTCACTTCGAAGCATTAGCTCTTGAAGATTTATATTATTTTTGTACTTTGTAATTGTTATTGGACCATTCTATGTTGTAATTTTCTTTTAGGACACTTTCATTTGTTTGTAATTTTCATTTAGGACCAGCCACCCTAAAAGTGGCATAGTTATGATTTTGTGTACTTTCTAACCCTAAAGGGAGCAAGTATAAATACTTGCTTAAGTAGGGTTTTGAGGAGGCCAATTTTTAGAACAAACACTTCACTTTCACGTGAGAGAACTTAGGGTTTCCTAATTCAATTTTCTCTTATCAATTTCAATCCTAGAGTTGAGATTGTGGCGAGTGCAACACTTGAAATTGTGAGTCATATCAATTTCAAATTATTGTGTTTTCTTTTCTTCTCTAGTGTGTAATATTTAGGGTTGAATTGGAACATTTCTTGGTCAGATTTGAGTTAGTTTTGATTCGAATTAGTGAGCTTTTTTGAAAGTAGTTATCACAATTGTTATTCATCAACAATTGCTTATCATTGTTAACGTGAATTGCATTTTCTATAAAGGGGGACCACAGTTGTGTTTTTTGCTAAATATTTTTTAAGTTCACGTGATATTTCAAGTTTTAGTTAGTTTGTATTAAGGGATTTGATTCATTGTGGTGGATTAGTTCATTATTTATTGACTTTGGATCTCTTTGCACCCATTAGGAAAACGCAAATTCCTAGCTTGTTGAACCCAAATGTTTGATTTCATTTAGGGTTGGTTTTTATTTTTTA